>JAGFVP010000233.1:0-48934 GCA_021031095.1 Bathelium albidoporum | reverse complement strand
CTTCCCGCCCATGCCTGCGCATACCGCTCCGCAGCCACCTCAGCCGCAGCAGCCTGCGTACCAGGGCCTCCCACCTCCGTCTCAGGCCCCGCATAGTCAGCCGGGATATGCACCGCAGCAGCAGCAGCCGCCGCCGCCGCCTGCAGGAGGGGGCTCACCGCCACCACCGCAGGGGCAAGGGCAGGGGCAGCAGCCGTATCCGGTGCTGAATTCCGGACCGCCGCCGGGAGTGGCGGCGAGCTATCAGGCATATCAGCCGCCTGGGGAAGCAGCGGGGAGGTGGGGTGGAAGTGCGAGTGGGGGTGATGCAAGTGATTTCTATAGGTAGGATGGGAGCAGCAGCTGTGCAAAAGGCCCAGGAAGAGAAGTGTGGAGGGGATCACAATACGTGGGTTGCATTGGGTAGGACAACGGGTGGGGAGGGGGTTGCTCAGAAGCATGGCGCGGCGTGGCCGCTTGGCGGGTTGGAGGGTTTCGTGTAAAAGATTATCCGGGAATTTGTTTATAATGTGCCAAATTGGACGAGTGTGTACCTGAGAATATGAGGTTCGACAGTACGGTCTCTTCAAAGCTTGGTGTATGGGACTTAAACATACATTCCCATGCGAAGGGGATCTGACGGCTATATTGGCAAATAGTTGCTCTACAAGACAGAAATTGTACTGCTCTGCATGCCTGAATCATGTCAATATGGTTGCCATGCATGACATCTCCACTGTTGAAAATTTCCAGCTTCAGAACTGAACAGCGCCAGCGGACTAAAAAACTTGCTATATAACTGCTCGGCTGTATATGCTCAGCGAAGCGGCGGAAACAGCCAAAGCCCCTAACTCCCCAACATTCAACCCCTGCTATTATCCTCGCTCAGATCTTTCTCTCATGCTCTCCACACCCATTTTCACCCCAGATCCCTAACACGCTCTATTTCTCGCCCGCCTTCAAAACATACTGATATGCCACGAACGCCAGCACACCGCCCACAAGCAGCGCCGCATACAATCCGACGCCCGTGCTCGCGTCCGACTTGGGCTTTGTCGTTGTCGATGTCGAGGTGGCGCTCGAGACGTTCTTGGGGCTTGGGTCGCCCGGCTGTGCAATGCCATCCACATGGTTAGCCGCCATGCTGAGGGAAGGCGTGGAAGGCGTGTAAAGGGGGAGAAGGGGAAGGGCAGAGGGTAGTATACCTGGCGTTTCAGGCTGCCGACGAGAAGGCCGTTCAGGATCTCGCGGGCCTCGTCGCTGTGGCCGACGTCTTCGAAGGCTTCGGTGGCGTCTTGGCCACCGACGTCGAGGAGGACTTCTTCGCCGCCGCTGGTGGAGGAGAAATGGAGGTGTCAGCTTGGAGAAGTGCATGAAGTGTTGCAGAGGGCAGAAGGACGCTCAATATGTGTCTCATCATCATCTGCTTTATTTTCTCCCCTGCGGTTCTTTGCTTTTGCATGTGCCAGCCTGGGCTGACGGGGATTCATAATACAGACAGATGTTGTTGTGCAGAACTGGGAGTTTGGGAGCAGGGAGATCGAATCTAACGACTACACGTACGGATGCTCGTCTACGAAGGTGGAGGCATTGTAGACCTTGTCGTGCACGACGAGGAAGAGATCTTTCTTGGTCGTATGTTCTGACACATCCGAGTATGTGTATTCCTTATCGGCGGACATGGTGATTCTGGTGACGGAACGAAATTGAAGATTTCTCTAAGGGCGTTGGATGTGGGGAGAAGAGAGGAGACCCAGCTCTCTTATCGAAATTGCGGTGACCGGTAAATTGATATAAGCAGTCGGGCAGCTCAAGTGGTGATACGAATGGATATTGCCAGGGCCCACACCATGTTGAGTGGATTAAGGCGTGGCCCAGACCTAAGCCGAGACGTGAGCGGAATTACGGGCTTCCGCGAGACCGACCTGCATTTGTCCGCATCCACCTGGCTAGGGTTTAGCCAATGTCTTGTAGGTAAATCCTGCTGCCTGTTTCGTTGTGTTTTTTCAGCAACGAGCAAAGGTATAAATAGGCGGGCTCTCAATCGTCTGTGTGGAGACTTCGTCACCAACTCTTTGCCTCCCTTTTCATCTTTGCTCTCATTTAAAATGGCAACCATCAACGATCAACAAAAAGCTCTCTTTGCTCCCGCCATTGCTCTCCTCTGCTGGACTTTTTTCATGGAAGCATGGATGTACGCGACCCGAATCCCAGCCTTTTCCAAGTACAACGTCAAATTATCTGGTCAAACCCTGAGGACCGATTGGGACAGACAAATTCCCGCTTCTGTCAGATGGAAAGCCGACAACTTTAACCATCTACACGAGCAGCCGACTCTCTTCTACGTCGTCATCTTGTTGATGGCTTTCCTGAGCCAGAATGGCGATGCGACCAGCAAGCTCGGTCTCAGCGTTGGCGCTGGGGGTGCCACGAGTCTCGACGTGGGACTGGCGTGGCTTTACGTTGGATTGAGATTTGCCCACAGTCTCATCCAAGCTATTGCGAACCCCATCATGATCCGTTTCAGCGTCTTTGCTACGTCAAGCTTTGTGTTGCTTGGATTGACACTAAGGGCAGCGGCCTTGGTGTTTTGACGGATGGCCGACTTTCTTGCTGCCATTCCATTCCGGGCAAAGCGAATATAAGATGCCTGTTGAGAGATGGGGCACATGTGCTTGGGGGAAAACTAAAATGGCTTCGACTGCGGAGCGTAGCACTTTTGCCCGGCGCAATTAGTTGCGCATTTATGACCAGGAGGATCGCGAAACTTACGGGAGTCAATTGTTACATATATGCTGCAAAAGTAGTGCTCGTCTCCTCCCAAATGATTATGGTCTTTTTCAAGAACAGTCAAGATTGAGTCAAACTGTCCGCTCAACTCGGCAGGCCAACTCGAAGGTATGAGTGATGCGTGAGTTTGGAAGAACTCGGACTGTCGATGCCAGTTTTCTGCACGTTCTTACAATAGACTCTTCATCAACTCATATGCCATGAACTTGTGATAAGTCAGAACGAAATTAAAGATCGACACGAATCCTTCACTGGACTGCGCGGATTCGGCCGGATTGATGGGCTCGTAATGTCCAGAGTATGATCCTCCGTGACATATCTAGGTCATTACAAACTCACTAAAAGCGGCAAAACACATCCTCGGCGGCAAACTTCCATTATGAGAAATCAGTATAATGAATACCCTGGTGAGGGGAAACGTCAATGCCCCAAGGTCATATGTCAGCTCATGCACGTATCAAGCAACGCATTCAAGAAGACTACTAGTACAGCAGCGCAGCTGCTCTGCTCTTTAGGCTTGATGCTCAGCTATCACGTTCTGACCTTGCTAAAGCTGACACAGACAGCGTGCTTGTGGCCCGTCATTGCCTACCCATTTGCAACCAGCGCCAGAAATTCGACCAGATTAGACTGCAAAGGAGACACAATACCAAACGGTAAGCACAAGAGCCATCGGAGGAATTGAAACTCCTTTACCTCCGCCTTTGATTCCATATATGTACCCCTTATCTCCTGTCATGTTGCCCAGTGTTGCATTCCCATTTGGCATGCCGGAGTCAACTCCGATAGTCTCTGGATTAATGGCACTGTTCCTTAGGTTTCCTGTCACTGCTCTCACAGCAGAACGAGCGACGATGCCTGGAGCCTTGAATTTATCAGATCCGCTGACGAAAACCCCGATAGTTCCAGCGATGACAGCGAGGATAATGATAAAGCCGACGATTACAGAGATAGCAGGACTGTAAGCGGGAGGTAATTTCGGCTGCGAGTATGTGTCGTAGTCAGGCGGAGAGTCTTTGTTTGTCTGGGACTCGAGCTGCCTGAGCTCGTGCACCTCAGGCTCCGAGTGGTGAACCAGGTTTGATACAAGCATATCGAGCTTGCTGACTGAGATAGCTGGTTTGGAGGCGGAGACGCTGCTGAGGATGTGCTGTTGGATAATGTTTGATCTCTTTATCTGGCCTTCAAGTTTAAACAAAGCATGCTGAATGTTGTGACTCACGAATTCTGGCTACAGCTTGTCCCTTTCCTATTCAAAACTTACATTCACAGACTATACATGTCAATGACTTTTGCCAATTCCAGTATATTTGTGCGATGGCAGTATACCAATCAAGCAACTTATGCAGGGCACAACATACCAGATTTTTCATTGGGATTCCTAATGCTGTTTAGCTAATCTGTTGAGATCAACACCAAGCTTTCATCCATCAATCTACCTAGCCATTCCATTCTCCTCTCACCAGTGTATCCTTCAGGATCTGCAGAGTTCAAGCAGGCCCTAAAACGGCATTTATGATATCGTCTTCTGGCGTCACGAACAGTATGTAATCGCAGCGAAAGAAGCGTGATATTCGATTCACCGGGGAGCTTGGCTCAGCAGTATGGTGCGTGACAGCATTCGGGTGCATGCCGACGGTGACAAGAGCGATGACGGCAACGGTAAGAATGCAAAGAACGGCGAGATATGTGAGAGAGAGCAAGAACCTGGAATATGCGGGGCCTGGCGTCGATAGTCTCCTTGGGCTCATTGCGTTCCAGAAGGTGGAGGCCTGGGATGATTGACGAGCAGAAGATGAGCTGCTGCTGTCAAAGGGATTTTCTATGCATAGGCGAGTCTTCTCTGACTCCTCGACGTCTCGGTCGCAAGCGTGTTGTTGCACATTAGTAAACGGCGAGAACATGGTGGTCAATTCGCTTGCTAGCGAAGAACTTGTTTTTGGTGATGGAGAAGTCAGCTAAGCGTCAACGCAGAGCAAGCAAGCAATCCCAAGTTCTCAGGTGTTAGTGATTTGGGAATAAAGAAATGCGTCAAATGCGAAAGTATGATGTACTTATAACAGACCAATTACTTGAGAGAATACTCAACCCAAAGTCACGGAGTACGGAACCGCGTGGTGAATGGAAGCGAGTCCTTTCAGGACGGGGCTGAAGTCTTTGTGGCTTGAACCGTGTCTCTGAGCAAAGAATTCATCAAAGCGCGGGATGGCCGCAAGCCCCGTTTCTCGGTCTTATCACTGGCAGTAGCAAGGACACCAACAGATTGGTCAAGACTCTACTCGGTCCGGGAGACACAGATAGCTTTTTGGGGAGAGCAAAGAAGGATTTGGGATGACGGACATGCCACGCTTGATCTCAAGATACTTACTAAGCGATTCAGGGCACGATAGGAGTGCACACGGGCCAATCGGACGGACGTCCCATGAATGGTCTCTTGATATAAACTTACCTTATCTATACTATCCTACTATCGTGGTTTTGATTGAGATCCGGATATAATCATTTTGTGGCCTCGCCACGTGAGCTTACGCTGTGAAAAACATTTTGTTCTGAAGCAAGCTTGATGAGAATAGAAGGAATTCTCGCGAACCTGTTCGTCAGGCTTCTGCGGTCATGGCATTCCATTTCATTGGAAACAGTTATAACGAAAAACGATAGCAGTGTAGCGTGTGATGCGACGCGCTACTTCGGTATGACTGAACCCGCTGTACATTGAACGTAGGACATTCCCATTAGCTTGCAATAATCAGCACACTCGAGCGTCATCGGTTGCACTTCACATAGTGCAAATACAGTCACAGCCAATTATGTCGTCCCCCAACGCCAAAGAAATGGGGGGAAAGTTCCTCGAATAGCCGGATCCAGATTCGTTTGGGCACTGCAGATTTAAGCTGCCTTGAACCGTTAAAGCATCGATTGTTGCCTTGCTGCCTGGGTAGTATTGCAAGCGTCGCCTTCCTCTTAATCGAGTCGACAGTCCTCTTCAATACCGGTCAGTTGCACCAAAGCACATCTCGGCACAGGAACAAACACTGCTCTCCGCCATCACTTCGTCCATTCGACTTCCAGTATCTTGAGAACCCAGTTCCATCTCTTCAGCAATCGACCTCGACACCAAGAGGAAGATAAAAATTCTCTTGTCCGTCCAGGTACATATTACCAAAAGCGCCAGCCCAGCCACTATCCTCACAATCAGATCCTACGGCCGCATCGTTATCGAACGCCATCGCCCACGCAATCCGCAACCCCGCTGCCAAACCTCCAGCCGCTATCGCCGCTACAAACGCGTACAGACGAAACTTTGATTCATGGCTGAGACAAAATACTGTGAAGACTAGCGACGCCCCAGTAACGAGCACAACTGCCGGACCCACGACCAATGACGGTGTGCCTGAGCTTATTTCCGCCTGAGACTTAATCGCCTGGGTGTTGGTAAGGAGGACCTCGCCACAGGCACCATCCGCAGATGTCGGAAGGGCTGTTCCGGAGCCGATGACGGTAGTGCAGTACGTGGTGGCGTTGCCAGTGTAGGGCGTGTGTAGGGTAATTACAGGTGTAGTGACTATAGTGGTGGGGATCTCGGTGATGGTCATCTCGGCATTCTGGCTGTGCGATGCTTCTTTCGACGTTCCATGCACAGCACCTGAGGTGGGTTTCGTCCGGCGAGCATTCTTATCGGTGGTGTTCGTTCCCAGAGCGCGAGGACCCAGTGAACCCAGTGAACCCACAGACGCGTAGTACGTGGTGGGGTTACCAAAAATGGTCGTGGTGATGATGCCAGAGGAGCCAACAGGAACTGGCTTCAGGTCTTGTGACGGGTTCGAAGGGAATTTGCCAATTATGAGCGTAGTAAGGGCGCCAGAAAGTATTGTTATCGCAATGACAACTAGCACGATGATGAGAACGGTTTGCGATCGCCCGGGTTTAGCCTCATTCTGGCCTAAGTTCAGGCTCTTTGGGATTTTCAGAGAGATGAGTCGTGCTGTGCGTGAAAGACGAGCTGTGACGCCGCGCGTATGCTGGTCAAGATTCTTAGAGTCCGGCTCTTGCATGGTACCTTGCGGCGTTGCTTTGTGTAAAGGAGCTGGAGGACCTGAGTGACTGCATACTGGTCTGTGATCCATTTCTATTGACGGAATCGAACAGCTTTAAGTACAACGTGTCAGAGAATACAAAAGAAAAAGCTTACAAGAAAGAAAGCTCCAAGAAAAAATCTTGATATGAAATATAAAGGATTGTGGGGCGAAGGGCGGCTGCTGGGTTCAACTAAGTGAATAGAAGTCATGAGTTAATTCTGTTCGATATCTTTTTGTGAGTGCCAGGATACTTGCTATATGGGAGAGTTCATCAATGGGAAACAGGTTTTCAGCAAGTTTGGAGAGCTCGTACTGTACCTCGTCGAATTTGAAAGTGAGCTCTAAACTCGATTCTTCGGGAAGCAACTGTAATTCCACGCATATCCAAATCATCATTCTCTTCCTGACCTTGAAATGTCTTAGCTGTCCTGTGTGCGATGTTTCTACTAGAAATCTAGAACTCAATTACTGCGGATGACTGTACGCTCCTTCAGTGAGGGTGCTCTTTTGTGTTCTTTGGCTTCACGCGAAGTTGCTCCAGGATTTTGTTAACGTTGTCACGCAAGATATTTAGACCTTTCACTTGTAATTCTTATGATATCATACCTTCTAGTACGTTTTCAACATGCTCTGAGTACTGTTTCCTAAAAGCTTAGAACGTCTACGTTCCGGTGCCGAAGCATCGCCAGAGCTCCCATTCTACTAAGCTTACTCCCAACACTCTTGCTCCTCTTTTAGACCACGATAACACTCTCTGGCCTTTCTTTCAAGGAGACGCTTCATCTCCGCTGGTGTCTGTTCGCGCTCGAATGGGCGTGCCTGCGTGCTTGAGAGACCGATAAGATGACTACTATCACATCGCTGTTGTCTTTGTCGAGGATCTATTGAGTTCCAAAAGGATTGTCACATATTCGGATCAATGTAAGAAGGGTAAAGCGCGTGGTATGCCCTGTCTCCCAGGAAGCGGCACTGTATCTTTTCCTGGGCCAGCAGCCATGTTACGTCTTCCGGTATCCGGTTCTTGATGAAGCTCGAGATTTGAAATGTGGTTATTGTAATGAAGCTAGGTCACTTGTTCAATGGAGTCCTAGAGGATCGAAAATGTCAGAACAAGAGATTCGAACAATCAAGCATGGTGACAACAGAAATGTCGGCGTTCCTTGGCTGATTAGATCGAGGAAATCCTCATTCAAGAACCTAAACTCAATCATTTACCCTATTTTTTGGAGAATAAGAAAGGCTCGTGACATAACTGATACTTTGGTAGGGGGCTGCGCGACTTCAATTCAGACTCATAATCTGTATGAAGTTTTGGCGCGACATTTCTTCTGATATTTCCCGACCATGCTATTAAGGGGTAATTCAGATTGAGGAGACGCTCAGTCAAAATTTCTTTTTTCTTTGGTTGTGCGAGCAGTGGTATTCGACAACCAATAATTTGAGAGGTAGACTCTGACGGTCGTATTGTAGAGGTAGCCAAGTGCACGCTACTGGCAGGGGATTGTAGTAGTGGGCGATATGAGACAAAGAGAGTTGAAGAAGCTGGAAGAAAGAAGACGCGTTTCCGTTTTGCGGGACAAGAAACTTGTGGGTGCAGCACTGCAGCCAAAGTGAAGAAGGCTTTCCGCAATGAATCAGCAGTGTACCATGATTGGGTGCAGTATTAAGTCGATACTCACAACCCATCTCCTCAACACACCCCAGCACATTGATAAAAGCTTGAAGCTGGCAACTCAACAGAGTCTGATTTCAAACAATAATTGAAACAGCAACAGCAACAGAAGGGCAACATATCGGAAGTTGATGGAACAATTTGATTCATCCTTCCGCATCATTGATTGAATCTAGAGACATTTATTCGTACCTCATCCAGTCAGCAATCATTCCAAGCCTCCGCACGTTCGAAGTGCGATTGCAGCGTGAAGAGCAGAACCCTTAAGCAATCGAGGTACATAGCCCTCCCTGTTTCAACCTCCCTACATAAGATAGCCAGCCCCCACCATCAGTGTCTATTAATCTCGTCGGCGCGGGCCTGAGAATCAATCGTCCAGTCTATTCGCATTTAGTATTTCTCTCAACCTCTTATTTCCAGCAACAATCTCTTCCAGGAAGTTCGCCGCCTCAACCAAGGCTTGGCTCTTACTAAATCCTCCTTCTCTGAGGTCGGGGACGAGCTTGTTCAGATCGTTGTAAGCATCCTTGATGATGTTTCGTCGTTTCTGTTCCGACTGGATGTGATTGTTGCGCTTCTGCTCTTCAGTAAGATTCTCTTTCTGTTTACCTGCCTTGCCCATATCGCCACTCAGACTGTTCCTACTGCGCCTCTTAGGTTGAGAAATAGACTTTCGTCGGGGCATGGTCCTCAGGGGTGGTGGAGAAGGCATATCGAGCTTCATGTTTCTTCGCCTTTTCTTTGGCAGCGGCTGGACTTCCTCTTCGTCATCGGAGCCTGCTTCCTCCGACGATTCGGCGTCACTATCGCGAGGTTCTGGGAAGGACCGTAGGCGCTTGTGGTGCGCTACTGGACTTGATGTGCGCGTACTCGGTGCGCTTTCCCGGCGACCCATGGCGTTCATGTCGTTAACAAGTCGCTTCTGGACATCGACATGGGTGTTGGTATTCGGAGGTGCAACGAAGCCTGCGGATGGGTGGAAGCTAGCATCTGAGCCGAACCTAAACGTTTGTGGACGGGATCCAGAGCCATTACTTTGAGTGTTTGGGCTTGCGCCAAGCTCGGGCGCAAGCGTACTTGTTGCGGTGGACGCAAAAGGCAATTGCCCAGTGATAGATCCAGATATTGAATGACGCGCATGGTGGTTTGATAGATGGCCAGTGGATTGTTGATTGGCGAAAAATGGATCTTCGGCGTAGGGTTGAGGATGACTGGCGTTTGCGCCGAGTAGAACTAGTGCTGCGTCCAGATCCTGGTTGTTTGTCGCCGGCGGTTGCTGAGGCAGAGCTGGGATGCCATAGCCAGGCAAGCTTTGCTGAAACGCGTCGACAGCTGTTGTCGGTGTAGTAGTGGGAACTGGAGCGATGTTTGAGGTAGACTGGATATTAGTTGGGGAAAGAAACTGATTCCAATCGTCGAGGTCTCCAAACAAGTCATTTGGGTTACCAAGGTTTGTGGTACCTGGATTCCGCACTGTGGGACCGAACTCGTCCGGATTGTCGAAGAAGTCGTCAAGTGCGTGCGTTTCCTGCTCGTCGAGCAATGAAGGTCCGTTCAGAAACGACCACGAATTGCCGTTGTCAATCGAGTCAGCGAATGAGTCTGTCGCTAGTCAATAATCAACGATCAACGTAACGCCAGGCATTCCTAAGCCCCTACATCCAAAAGGCGCGCCATCCCCACCGTCCATGTCAAGCGCCTTGCCGAGCAGCTTCCTCCAGGGTAACGCAGCGCCAGTGTGAATCAGTGGCACCGCGCCGTCCTTTGAGCGGAATATGTCAAAGGACCTCCTATTCACTAAATCTTTCACCGAGGAGAACGTGGATGTGCAGAGCATGGTCTGACGTTGTTCGTGACTTGGGTCAGGTGTTCGCCGGGGCTTTTACAAGAGGCGCGTACGGCAGGCAGCAGGTGGGATCTCACAGCATACAAAGCTTCCCCCAATGCAGGAAATGTGAGTGTGAGCGCTGCTGTTGAGGTCGTGGCGTAGGCAGTTGTTGGGAGGCCTCAGTGTGGGGGAAGTTGCGGATGATGGGCGTTGATATTGGGGATGCGAGCGTATCGACGGAAGCAGCACACAGATTTAGCAGTTGTTTGTTTTAAGGTCATTAGCACGTAGGGACGGCCAGGACACGGCCCTCAGGAGGGGTGTGTTCTGATTTTGATGTCGCCGTCGAGCGGATTCTCAACGGGTGGCAGGAATCACATGCAGGTTTTCCCGGCGGTGACGGTGGCCGAGCTACGACTCAACCCTACGACCGCGCGACGGTGGAACTTGCGCCCTTCGAGTATCATCTCCGCGCTCGATGGGCGCGACTGCAGGCCTTCCTCTCGGTTCTCTCCGCACCTGGTCGCTTCGCCAGCAGGGAGCAACCACACCACGAGTCCGATCCCCCGCGCCGGGAACCTTGGGACGACACGTCTGGAGAAGTTTGGCGGCCGCGCGGTTTGTGGAAGGTTCCCCAGCCAGACACTGAGACGGTCGGCCGACGCCTTCATCGATATCCGCCTCAGTGCATGCCATTAACACCCCTCCCACTGATCGCACGACTGTCCCTGCGGCCGTTAAAAGCATTGTCCTATGACTTGCTGTGCTCGACGATCATTCCCCTCTCCGGCCCCAGTCCTGGGAGGGACCCCGGGGCGGACTAGATCGACGTCGCCATCTTACTCCTGACGCAAGTCATTGAACACTTGCCTGTTTTTCCCCAGTCTGCAAGACGCCCAGCTATTTTTCTTAATTCTGTCTGGCGTAGAGCTATGCGATATCACGCCAATAGTTGCCCCTCACTGTTAGGTCTTTGGGGAACAACGTCAGGCCACCGTGCCCGCTCGGGCCAGTGCTAAGAGCCGCGGTATTTCCCCTTTCGAGGAACCAGGTATGGAGAAGTCTTTTGACAGGGAGTCTAACGCGTTGTCGGTTACTCTCAGGCCGTAAGTCCACCAAGCACGTTTGACGATGGTGATCGTCTGAATCGACCTTACGATGAATCAAAGAGGCTTTGATATACTAACCTTCATTGGTGCAGAGCTGTGATAGCGTATTTACTTGGCTACCTATCCAGCGCTGGCCCCAAAATCATCCAGGTCTTGATTCGACTACTACTGCACAAGCGGGCGCCTTTGGAAGCAGTCTTCAAGGTACGTCTCATCGCGGACCATGTTTAGGAACCCTGTGGCTCGAAGAGGATTTCAAGAAACCTGGCATGGTATCTTGTACCATGATTCTGTTGTCTTCTCCAATTTCATGTTCATTATGAGTGACTCAGATTGGATCGCATCGACGTACAAGATTTGTCATAATCCATCGAAGACATTCTAACAACGCGGTCGTATAGATCAAGAATGTTCTTCGACAAGCCGCTTCCCTCAATCGGCTTGCAGCCTTTTGTGGCACAATTGTAGCCGGGTCTACATTATTGCAACCTCCGATACGACACAATCTACATCGTCTTTCAAAGCGTTCCGGACTGCATAGTCTTCGATTCAGCCCTATGCAGCTCGACGCTGCAACAAAATTTCTCGCTGCCTTCTTTGGAGCTTTGTTGAGTTTTACGTTGCTCAATACCAAAAGTCCGGCTGGCTCTTTGCCGCCTCACACCAGCAGTTATGGAGAGCCAACAGCCACACCCAATGGAAGCCAAGGAACAGGAACTGAGACACCTGGCGTCAAGAGACCTAAGCAATCCAATGTTGACCCTGATGTGACAGAGGCCGACAAGCTTTCCGCCAGTCAAACCCCCCTAGCAGGACGTTCCATGGACTTTACGCTATTCGCAGTTGCCAGAGCGACTGACGTGGTTGTGGCAACTCTTTGGGTGAAGCTGAAGAGTCGCCGCGCGAAAGCACGGTCCCTGAACGCCGCAAAAATGTTTGCGGGTCAAATTATTGATCCAGTAGTTTTTGTGGTTTCCTGCAGTATCGTCATGTGGTCATGGTTCTACAGTCCCGATCGCCTACCGCGTGCATACAATTCCTGGATATCATCAGCTGCTGAGGTTGATGAGCGGCTCATCAAAGCACTCCGCGAAGCTAGATATGGAAATTTTGTCTATGGAAAAGACACGGGCATTGCCCCTTTGCTTGGGGCTATGTGTAAAGATTATGGCTGGCCAATGACTTGGGGGGATCCTGCCAAAACTATTCCCATTCCGTGTGAGATGGTCCACATGGGCACTGGACGAAATTGCGAAAAGCATGCCATCGCCCGCTTTTGTCGCGCTTGGTCCTTCGCTTTGCGCATGTATCTTCCCCTGAACCTCTTGATGCTTGCACGCCGGAGGAATTTGACGAAGGCGCGTGTCCTCAAGACCTTTTTAGATGCCTCCCGAAGCTCTGCGTTCTTAGGCGCGTTTGTCGCTTTGTTTTATTACGGTGTTTGCTTGGCGCGCACAAGACTGGGGCCACGTATGTTTAGCCGGAAGACTGTTTCTCCCATGCAGTGGGATGGTGGACTTTGCGTCAGCGCTGGCTGCCTCCTCTGTGGATGGAGTGTTCTTCTGGAAAAGCCGTCCCGTCGTCAAGAGCTGGCATGTTTTGTTGCTCCCCGAGCTCTTGCAACGGTCTTCCCAAGGCGTTATGACAGAAAGGTAAAGAAGCTCGGGCTCCAGATAACCGTTAAGCTAATATGTTTTAGCACCAATGGAAGGAACACCTCGTTTTTGCCTTTTCTACAGCGACGGTACTGACGGCGGCTCAATTGAAGCCTGAAAGGGTCCGCGGCGTCTTTGGCGGGCTGCTGCACCAGATTTTGACAAGCAGCGACCCTGCCAATAGGTCGCGTCGCCTTGCCTCCAGACGAAGCACCTAATGGCACCCAATCTTACGCAGCGTCAAGCAGGAACCTGCTTCCGCTACTGGCCGAAGCGAAGTCCCAAACCCTAATGCCCACAAACTTACTGAGCTGCAAGGACGGTATACCACGACCAAAACGGAATGGTCAGGGGGCGATCAAATGATGCCCGTGTGGTCAAAAGAGCGGCGGAACAGGCGGGAAGGAGACGATGCGGGGAAGCCCGTGGGGTCCCAGATGGGGTAATCCGCGCTAGCCAAGAAGCCGAGGTATAAAATGCCATGCTGAGTCATGACTGAAAAGCCACCGGAGGATGGAGAATGCATTCTATCATGACTTTGCTTCTGCAGTGGTGCGCCACAAGATCTGAACGAGCCAATCCACGATGCTACTAGCGTCGATCTCATTTGCACCACTTTACGTCTGTCGTGCTAAATCATAGAGGATCGTTGACAGCGGCGTCCTTTAAACTCCGTTGTCTGATAGTTCGACCCAGGAATTTAACTCGATCGACGAACCATTCGGCGATGACTGTTGCAATTCTCCGATTGGCTCCCTGTCCATCTTTCGGGCTATGTTCATAAGAAGTTGGGAGGCGATCCGAGTAAATCCGGCCGTTGCCAGTCAAGTACATTATAGTTGATTCTTGAAGATGATGCCTAGTAAACCAGATTCGCGGATGTCCAATGTAAACGAGATAAGGCGTACTTAGAAAGATTCGAACTTCAGGGTTCACAGCATGAAGTACGTCACTAAGTGCTCAGGTATCGCTCTCGTCGCCGCCTCAGTGGCTGAAGTACTAGATGGGCACTACGATTGTACTCGACTTGTTGGAATATGATAAGAGATGCCCTTCCGTGCACGTGGACGGCATGGCCGTTGAAATTGGGACTGCCAAGAAGAATGTTAAGTTCATGGTCAGTCAAGTGTTGCGCAAGGCGAAGCAGTCGCTCTTGACAGAGAAGACAAGCAATGAAAAAGCTCGTTCAATGTTGCCCACAATTGCGCAAATGAAAAGCTTGATCTACCAATACGAGTAGCAATACCCTTTTGAATCGACCTGAACGGCGTCGATTGCATCAATATATTGCCTGGGTCTTGCTAGATCCTCATAGGGCTTCCTCCTACTCGAGATGCAAAGTCAATCTATTCACCTATTTCTATAAACTTATCCAGAATTTTGATAAGGCTTCATAGACGACTTGCCTGAGCTCATAGGCATATACAATCGGTGGTTATTTTAATGAGTACGCCAATGCCCGTCTTGAGGTCCTCTTTTTTCTTCCACATCTTTTCCAAGCCGAGTTATCTCGAACCACACGCCAACCCGGGACTAGAACTTCTCCTGCGCCGGCCTCAGGTCCAACTCATGCGTCCACAAGTCCACAGTCTGATCATGCAACCACAGATATGTCTTCCCCACACTTTCCGCACTAATCTTCTTCCCCTCCTCTACGCTCTCCGCCTCCGCCCCCGCCTCCCCCTTCTCATCCCTAATCCCGCCATTCGCAATCGTATGCACCACATGCACCCCACGACCACTAAACTCTCGCGCCAGACTCTGCGCCAGCTGCCTTACCGCCGCCCGGCCCGCGCCATACGCCGCATACTCGGCCGAGCAGCGCAGCGCGCCCAGCGTGCCCGTGAAGATCAGTGTGCCCTTCTTCTTCTGCCGCTGCTGCTGCGCTGGCGCATGGTCGCCGCCATAGTCGTCGCGCAGGAAGCGCGCGATGGCGAGCTGGGCGAAGGCGAAGGCGCCGCCGGCGTATGTCGTCAGGCTGGCGGTGAAGTCGGCATAGCGCGCTTCCAGGAAGGGCGTCTTGGAGGAGTGCTTGATGCTGTAGATGGCGAGGGAGAGGGGCAGGCCGGAGAAGGAAGGGTGTGCGCTGATTGCGTCGAAGGCGCGCTGGAGGGACTCGGGCTGCGTGTCGGTAGGGAAGGCTTCGATGACGGAGCCTGGGTTGGAGGAGCGGAGAGAGGTGGTGAGTTCGTGGAGGGGTTCGGGCCGGCGGGCGAGGAGGGCGACGGCAAGGTTGCCGTGGGAGGGAGAGGCGAGGATGCGGGCTATACCAGCGCCCTTGAAAGTGGGTTAGAGAAATTTAGGGGAATGATCGAGGAAAAAAAAAGCGGAGCGTACCGTTTGTGGGCCTGCGCCTAGGAGGATTGCAAGACCTTTAGGAGCCATCGAGACCAATATTGACTTTTGGAATATAAAGAAAGACAATACTTGGTAAGTGAGACGGAAGAGCGAAAGTGTGTGCAAGTGTGAACTACAAGGAAAGATATGAGGTTTTCATATTGCTAAATCCGATTTAACTCCTCACTGGGCTCCGTCAAAATTACGTCATTGAATGTCTCTTGCTGGAGTGGGATTTTCTACAATTAGATTATCAATTCTTTCATCAATGGAGCAATGTTGAAAAACTTAGGTGTTAGAAATGTGTGGATTTCAAGAAGAGCTTATCAATTATTAGTAAGTTGCTTGTAGAGGTTGCACATCGCAACCAGGACATTGGAAAAGCTGGCATTGCCATTTCTCCTCAACTAATTCTGTGTTGTGTATACTGTCAAAAGCCGCGAGTCGAAGCTTCTTGTGTACTCATATAAGCGAGCCTGGCAATTAATTCTTCTGCGACATGCGTCTCACTTCCATTTGCTGCACCCTGTGAGCAGCATTTCACAATATTCTGCTGCTCATGGGCCCTCCCTACGTTTGAAATCAGGAAAAGAAATCGATAGATGTCTGTACGACTTCGACAGATTGCATCTACACATGAGATGTAGGTGCTTGGACGTGGTGATCGGATGGAATCTTTGAGGTGCTCAGAATATGATTTCTCCCGAGTGTTCTGCTTCAAAGCCCATAGTTAACAGCTTTCCTCTTTTGGCCTTATCTCTGGCTTTTCTTTCTTCCCGCTCTTTCTTCTGCATCGCGTGTACTGTTTCGATAGAAGCTTCTCGATATGGTTCAGGTATATAGTCGTCCTTGTCTAGGTCCTAATGCACTGTTACTTTCATCATCGTACAGCGGAAACCTACAAACAACGCACTATCTCCCCTAGCATCAGCACGTTCTCGCCCCGCACAATGAAGATTCCGCGGTGTACATCAGCGTAAAAATTTCCAGCGAAGATCCGCTCGGTTGTGTCCTGAAGAACCAGATTCGCTGAAGTACAGAACGTTATTAGCTGGGAGGTTTTCCCCTATCTTCCTCGTATCGAGAGGCACTCTTTGCATACCAAACTGATCCCAGCTCCTCAAGACACCGATCAGTTTGCGTCCGTCCCTCAGCACGATCATGAGTTTCTCTATACCCCGTCAAAGCCGCAGCTCCGCGTCAGCCGTCTCACGCGTATGTATATTCGTAGAGAACCAGAAACGGTCTCATTTTGGGCAAACTCACTGTCGGTCAAATCGAGCAATTGTGCAGCCGTCGTAAACATTTGCGGCGGCAGCTGCGGCACCGGTGGCGGACCTCCTCCGGATGGTGGCAGTGGGGCATTTTGTCGAGGTGGACCACCAGGAGCTCCGAGCGAAAGGTTCTCCAGCCTGTTCTCCATGGCGGAGGAATTGGTTCAAACGCGAAGATTTGTTCTATCGAAGTGTAGAGTGCCAGTCCATCGTGAGGGGATCGAAAGGCTCGTGTCGTGTGAATGTTGATGTTTTGGTGGGGGGATGTGCGTGTTGACGTTCGGAGCTGAAAAAGGTTGCGCGAAACCCCGGCGGCCTGAGCGTAGAAGTTTCGAAAGGGGTTGCTCTTGCTGGTAAAATGTCCGTAACATAGATCCTACCTAACGACACGCACGAATATCAAGCTGAATTTCATTCTAGTCATATTCAATTGGGCTTTGTGAATAACGTTTATTAAGTCTACCGGCGATTATGTCGCTCCAGCATAGTTGGCCGATCGGGGGATCGCAGGCCGCTGAGCTTACCAGGGAACTATGGGAAGAAGCATGGCCTTTACTACGATATGAGTCCGAAGAATCATGATCCGGAGTGGCTTGCAGCAGTGGAATGAAGGAATGGCAAACTGTGAAACATGCCACTCACAGCTGCTCGCAAGCTGGTATCTGAGCTTTTTTGACCGGTGTTCTTCTCATCCATTGAACCGTCGATTGCTCCTAACCCAGAGGCTCAGAAGGCAACTCGCCTAATTGTGCGCAGAGATAGCGGCCAATGGCGTGCAGTGGTCTTCTGTGTTGTTGCCTTTTTCTGCAGAGTTCGAGAAACCACCATCATCGATCAGAAGTGTATGCCCAATCCCGTCCAAGTACATGCACACCGCTTTTCGTCTCATGATAAAAGATGTTGCACTAATGCTGCGGGGCATTCGTTGTCCAGGATAAAGTAGGCAATAGATAGGTTGCCTTAGGCGAGGATGCCTGAGGCAAACTTGAGGTACAACGGGGATATTTATGAGCTTTCCCGCCCTTGGGTCGTTAGTTTCTCTCCAATCTTCTTTGCATATTGCTTCTATTCAGCATCATTATGACTTGGAAAGTTCATCATAAATTCATAAGGTCTGGCGTTACGTAATACCTCGGAGTATCTCATAGTCATCCTGGAGCCCACCTGTCTCGATGTAGGCCGCGCTACCCAATGACCTCCACTGAACCAACAAAGAAATAAGAGAAACGAGACGAAATGTTTTCAGCCGCACGCATGAGCAATTTGAAATAACGACAGGGGGAATACTTGAAAGTGTTGGTGGCAGGGTTGTCATTGGTTGAGGTTGCACAGCCACCGCTTAGTCCTTCTGTGGATGATGGAATGGAAATACTTTCGTGGGCTTGTTCGTCCCTTCTCCTGACTCTGTAAAAGCCTGTGTCAAGATTCTGATTATGTTTCAGCCTGTTGGTAATTCCACTTGATGAAATAGTTCTGAAGAGCAGGTAACTGCCGGTCAATGAGAAGCTAAGCAAGAGACCATGAAGAGGATTCGCTTACCTACTTCGAGCGGCTTTAGCCGTATGGAAAGCTGAACGCTGTCTCATCTCATTCACGCGAGGTCCGCGGCGGAATTTGATTACCTGCGCTTCTGTTACCTCTCGGAATCTGACGCCGCTGCTCTGGGCGCCGTCTCTCATCGGCATGTATCCCTTGAGTCACAGTGTATGGAGTGAAAGCATCCGAAAGAACGTGTTTGCCCTTCAGCTCGACGTATTGGGCGTCGCTGATGATCCTTTTTTGCCAAAGGTGCGAAAAGAGGTCAAAGTCAGGCCTCGGCCGCCGCTGTATTAGCCCTTCCTGAATATGATGCTCAGCAATATGCCGCATCCGTTCTTCCCATGCTATTGGACCGCTATTGTACCTTCGCGGTCCAAACGCATCGCAATAAGGGCATCGTACGGTCGCCGGTGGCTCGTGACGATGAAAATGAGCCAGGCAATGGGTCTTCCATTCCTCTATATCATAAGAATAGTAGACGCAACGCAAGAAATAGAAGCAGCACGGAAAGACGGTTCTTTGGCGTTGTTCGGGCACAACATTTCTGAGCGCGCCGTCTTGGTCTGTCTCGAGAACGTTTCGAGTGGGGGCTAATACACTGCTAGCATCGTCCGTGCAAAGAGAGCTATCAGCCTGGGAAGAAGCTCCACTCGTTAATGTGGGAAGCGAAGCGGTTTCGTTGGTTCGCTGGGTGTATGTGGAAACGGATGGAGCGGGGGCGCGCGCTGGCGCTGCAATTCGCCATGCTGTCTGTGGACTGCTCGAGTAGTTTTGGGCCATCATGCGATTCTGAAAATCTGGCCGGGCATTGAATGAGCTTATAAACTGAGGAAGATCATTCAAAGATTGGCCTTGCGCAATGGTTGGGGGCGCCCGATGGTCCAATGACATGGTGGACATGGAGCTAGCCGTTGACACTGAGAAATGTCTCAGCCTTGCAGTAGGTTACCGGTCTGTGGTTCAAAGGATTTTGCTTACTGTCGGCAAGGCTGGACTCCTCGTCTTGCCTTGAGGCGCGGTTGCGGCTCCTGACGCTACCCGGGCGCCGACGACCGCGATTCGTAGTGGGGTCCACGATAGAAGTTGCTGGAACGAATTTGAAAAGAGCTTGGGCTTAGATGAACAGAAAGATCAAATTGGCTTCAAAGGAAAGTTATATCGGCCACAGGTCTGGCGATTCTTTTCATTTCAATCCTCCAAAATTCAGTCCTGGATCATCCGCGTTCGATTTATTAGGGAAAAATTGCGGCTCTGCGACAGATGAGCAGAGATCAGGATTCTTGCCGTCAGATCACAGCGTTCCAGTCCAATGGGCCCTCCTTTAGCTGCACGCGCTTGTTAATGCTTGCTACGGTATGGGAAGACTAGTATACCGGCAGGATAACGATCCAGGGCGTTTGCACGGGATCATCATCGGTCATCAAGAACACGTCTCCACGACAAGCCTCCGTGACGCGTCCAGCTTGATGCTATCATCAAGAATAGTGTCGTGGAAAGATAATCCTCCAGTCACGACTTCTCAAGAGCCTTGATCGGGTCGCATCATCGAAGTGTTGATAGATGATGCTTGTCCGTCGGTTCCGGTCCATCAGCTTCTCGATTACAAAATGCAGGCAGAGAGAATGGGCAGCCATTTGCTCTGCCAACGAAGGCGCAGCCCGCATTGCATCTCTCCGAAACTCAAAGTCGTTTGCGACCCTCACTCCCCACGATAGAGACTTGGTCTCCGCAAATCAACGACAGCCCTACAGCACCTGGAACATCCCCATCCGCTGTGCATCCAGGCCCACCCCTGTCTCTTATTCGGTAAGTCCACGCTCCTGACCGTACTGTGGCAGCCGGATAGCAGACGCACCCCTAAATGGCACGCTTCTACCCGCCAGAATTGCGGTGTGCCGAGCGCTCTCTACTTTGCCATCTCATGCACCCCACTCGACGATCAACCCCTCATCGGATGCTAGCCTTGGCGGCTTCCTCCGAGAACCATCAGACGTCAACGATGCAAACATACCAATGCGAGTGGCAGATAACTTGTCTCCCATACAAGCTTCTGTCCAGCCTCGAGCGCGTCTGGTTTCTTTGGACTGGCAGCAATCGCGGCTGCAATGCAGCGAAAGTGTGGAAATCATCAGATTGGCAACTTATCTCATGGACGCGGGGTCAACACTGGTTTACAGCCCGCCAGAGTGGGACGAGCCGACGGTAACGCCACAGTCCCAAGGTCTGGGTGGCTTTCTTAGCTTGCGGAGCGTTCGGACTGGAGCCCGCTGCACAGGCCGCGTTGCGCCACCATCAGATATTTGAAATACAGTATGTAAATCTATAAGAACCGCGTTTCCTATTCCTTTGTGTTATCCTGGACCCCTTTCTATGCAGATGGACGAAAACATCGGACCTTTCGCTCTTACCTACATCCTGGAATCGAACACGATCGGCCCCCCTCTTAAAACGCAGATCGTGGGTGTAGCATTTGTTATCGGCCGAGGGCTCTCCGAACGAATCGTGGGCTCTGAAGAATTTCTGCCGAAAGGTAGCTGACTGCATGGCCACTCCCTTGAATGCCGTCCAAGCCACAGGTGTTATCTGCCTATGCTTAACAACACGGTTTGCGATACTTCTACAAATGCAGGAGGCTTTCCGGAACCCCAGGTAGTGACAAAGGGAAGCAAAAATGGATGAGATCGAACGTTGAAAGCCTTTTAGATATCCTGCAATCTCCTTTTGGTTTTCTTGCTCACATCTCCTGGCCTCGACTGACAGCTTGCACCACATTCTTGGCTGATCTCTCACTCACTTGGACGCTATAATGGCTCCGTTTTCACAGGCAGTCCCCGGCGCTACAGCACCCATGTCGACCAGCCCTCCTTGGTTGCACTTGTAAAACCCATTCCCTTCTCTATAACATTGCAGTGCACCCTCCACGCTGCAGTCTCCGTATTGATCGCTCAGTACGTATCGATCGTCTCGATACCGCCCCCTTGGTACTGCTGACGTGCCACCCTCGCTCAACGGGACAGATAGGTACATGGAGGTGGCGCTACCGTATGGACTGAGGTTCGGAAGACAGGCCATTCCTGCAGCGACAGTACGACTTGCGGTCCACGTGTAGCCATGAGAGCTGGTGGTAGCAGAGGCGGAAGTATCGCACGTAAGGAAAGTGTGATTCGAGGTGCAGAGGAATGTGCCGGGGACGCAGGGTAGGTAGGCTGTGTAGTCGCCGTTGGTACTTGAAGCGTACAGCGGTGTAGACAGTAGAGGGGGGAATGATGCTGCTGTAGATGATACTACTGGGGCGGAGGCGCTCATAGTCGACGATAGTGCTTGCATTGCATTTGAGGTTGCAGCATTGGTGAGAAAGTTCTGTAAAGAGCTGGCTGAGGATGACGACCGAATAAAGGTTTGCCAGAGACTGGGAGAACCTTGTAGAGGAATTTCGGTCGCAAATGTCGTCGGCGGCAGCGTAACTGTGCTAAGAGAGTCAGACGACATTGGACAGTTTGAATTGTCTAGGCTGCTTGATATCAGGGGCATGGCAGTTGTAGATGTATACAGTGGTGATGCCATAGATATTGCAGCAACGCGACAATCTTGCAGGTTCACAGTCGTGACTGAAGTGACAGGAGCTAGTAGCATTGATGGTTGTGTTGAGGACATACTCGTGTGTCGTGTTGTGACGACGGTAATTGTCTCGCTATTTGTTACTGTGATGGTAAGTGTTGAGCCTGGAGAAGTTGACGTGCTTGGACTTGCAACAGTTGTAGAAGTACTGGCTGCAGCACCACTTGGATTGCCCCTCAATGGAACAAAAACACCAGCTGGATCTGTGGTTGTCGCTGGCTCATTATCGGTCAGTTCAATAGCCTTCGATGATATAGAAGAAGCTGGAACATCGCTTGGTGTTACCCCTATTCCGACCATGCTTTCGTCTTCAGTGGCGAGGGCTTGATCTGGTGAAGGGGTAAACGTAGCAACAGGCTCCGAAGATGATATCAATCCATTTAGGCCTGCCTCTGTTCCACTGGTAGATTCTTCAGTATCGTTATAAGCTGGACCAGGGGTTGAATCTTCGCACTCCTTTAGCGATGGAGGAGAAGCGCTACTAAGTCCTGCAGAGTATTCGACATCCGAACCTGGATCTGGATACACAGGGTCAACTCCCTCTGTCGTAGAACAGTTGTTGATACCGGCCAAATTTGCTACCCAGATATAGGGCAAGTCGCTGATGCTTTGAGGTAAGCTCGTTTGCCTTTTACGCCGGCGTGACAGAGATGACTTGGATATCATCACGGAAGCACAATTCATATAGAACTCTCGATTGCCTGCAGAAACTTAATACGCAAACCCAGAGCAGACGGTATTTTAGCCAAACCTTCGTGATTTTGCCAAGTCCATGCAAGCAATGCCTTGCCACTTGGGGCGAAGCTGGGGATCGTATACTCGTACTTTTCGATTGAAGGACACCCGCCAATCATCGACTTGATAACACGAAATGTTGCCCCGTTGTCAAAACTTAGAGATATTTGGCACGACCCGCCATTGTGCATAGCCGAACCTTCCAGTGTCATGTTGTATGGTGATCCGGCGTTAAGGTTGGCCGTAGGATCTAAGGGGGTATTCGCTTGGTAACCCTTACAAGGAAACTTCAGAGTGAGTCAGCATCAATAGTTGTGAGAGATGGTGGCGAAATGGTACATCTGATCCGCTCGCCTCAAGCGGAGAGGTCATGCTGTAATCAATAAGACTTTGTGGCGTTTGTGGATTCAGCTTGCTGCGCAACGGATAAGGCCAGCTCATCTCCACATGTGCCGAAGTGGGAAGAAATAATAAATAGAGAATGTATGATGAATGCAGGAGTCGTATAGTCATTCTGAAACCCATATCAATCGTGATGATGCTTGTGATCAATCGACAATGCCCCGACACGGAAACGACTTTTAAAGTCCCTCGAGAGGCTGGAACAGCATTGAATGGGGCTTGAAGGCATGCTGGCGACGACTTGAATGCTCTCGTATGCGATGCGTAAATTCAGTAAGAATGAGGTGGTTTGGCAAGTCGCGTGCATAATGAGGGAGGAGGTTGCGACATTCCTGTCTTCGTCCGCACAAAAATGTCCTTCCCAGGTTTCGCACATTCTCGACAGCCCGTGAAACAGCAACTCTTGAAAAACAGGAAATGACAGTATAAGACTATTTGCGAAAGATATACCTTACAGACCATTTATTAGCAAGGCGTTGCATACGAAGCTGTCCGATCTCAGAACGTCAATACGTCCGTCATCTGCTTCGTCGTTAATCCCTTGAGAATTTGTAACATATTCGCTGCATAGTTAGTAGTTCTCGATTCTTTGCGATGAACCGAGTGCTCTGCAGCATCTCCAAATAGAGCACTGATTGCTTCAGCTATGCCCTAGCATTCTTCTTAATCAAAGCCTGTCGAACATAATGCATAAGCTATTCAACATATTTGATTTGATTTAAATCTTTAGTAAGCTCAGACTGCAATAGTCAGAGCAGGTAGGGTTCATGGACTTCGGTTTGATATCTAGCGCTCATCAAGCCGAGAATACGTGCAAGTGAATCCATGTACAAATCGAATGGCGGTTGCTTTAGAAATTCCACCCTTCGTACCAAGCGCGACATAATGGCTGTGGATTAAGGTCAGATCGCGAGCAAAATCGGCTGGTTGAGACATCGTTCTAGACCGTCCGTTCTATCACTTCCTTAGCAATAAATTCAGCGCCATCCAAGAGCTCCGACATCTGGAAGAGCGCTCGCATGGCTAGTGGTCTATCGTTGAATCGCTGCTGCGATGAAATAGGGGTGATTAAGGTACTCTTGTGACCAAGACGGGTGACGAAGGCTGTGCATGCTGAACTCCTTAGAAGACCTCGACTGGTTAGGTATTTTGACCACGTCACAAGCCACAGACTTCAGAGCATAACATGCTTCGTGCTTGAGCGTATCTTGTAGTAGACGTGAGATGCAGAGACTCTTGCCGCCGCACCCTGGCACCTGCCAGAAGAGCTCTCGATACAGGATGACGTAGGGGCAAACTTCATGGCTGTTGCTGTCTCCTAGCTGCGGTGAGAGCATGCAGAGCAAACCAAAGGCCTATAGCGCTTCTCTAGTACTTCTACCAACTCATACCTCTTAGCTAAAAGCAAAGTGGCTCGCTTGCCACCTCACGCGCGTGTCCGATCATCCTTTCTTCGTTATTTATTCCCTCACACGCGGCGAAGAGCACGCGCACGGTCATCTATAAATCCCCACGGGATCACTCTATCATTCAGGCAGCAGGCGCAGTCTCGTATATACCAGTACCTGGTCCGGAGACAAGCAAGGTAGGATGAAATGGCCCAGAAAAGTGTAGCGAGATCCAAGATTCTAATGATGAAGCACAGGAAGGAGAAGAGGCGCAAGCTCGGAAGCATTTTCGACCTCCTCCAGAGACGGGCCGATCGACTCTTTGGAATTCGAAGTACCAAAGATGGTGCGCATAACTGTCAAAAGATGACCAGTAGCGGCAACTATGGTTCCGATGGTTACAACAGCCTTACTGGCTTTGGCAGCGGGGGAACCAGGGAGCCAGGCGCTCGACGGAGGAAGCTTGCGGGATATCTCAGAGCTGCGAATGAGTTGAGACAGACTTACCAACAAAGTTATGGCTCTTCGTTCACTGGCAGCAGCAGAGATGCAAGCACCGACCACCTGGATCACGATATGCCTGGAGCTTTCCCTGAGGCTGCCATCGTACAAGGTGCAAACGAAGAGATGGTTATCTTCCCCAGTTATGCTCGCAAGCACACAAAGCAGAAGGTACGCATCTTCCCACCAAATTCACTCGAACAAGGCTAACGGGATCTTCAACAGTGGGAGCCAAGCAATTCGCCAGCCAACGATCCAAATTCTCACGATGCCTACGATGCAGGAGACCCTGACTACTGGCGCTATCAGGAAGAAAGATACGAAGAGGAGGCTGATGCTATTGTAGATGTTGACGTTCGTGGTTGGCTCTATGCTCCACACAAAGGACCCATGAATAGGAAGCAAAGATTGTTTGTCGGCCTGGCACGCCAGCTCTCTGGTCTGCCAGCTCCTCCCAGCTCGACTGTAAGTCCAACCACAAGTAGGTCGAGCAGTAGGTCGTCAAGCCCGAATACTGCGCACCGGCAAAGAATGGAGATGCGTGCTTCTAAGCGGGAAGAGGAGGAGGTCTCAAAGGAAGCCCAAGCTATCTTAAGGAGAGGCGAAAAGAAAGCAGATATTGCCGAACATGGCGGCTTCAGCGAATCTCCTTTCGTGGATGATGAGAGATATGCAGACAGACGAAACAGCGAGCGATTGCCTCGATTACAGTCTCACTCTGGGGACCATCCGGCCCGTCAGGTATCTCAGCCAGTGGCAGGTAGCCCCGTCCCAAGCAGCAATACCGGCCCATCAGCTGCGGGGAAAAGAGAATCGTGGAGTGATCCGGCAAAGATGAACCCCGCTGAGCTTATGGAAGCTAACAATCATCTTCTGGCGCGGCTGCGACCTTTCCTTGCTAATCCACTGGTAGACGTAGCAGTGAGTGCTTTCTTCTACAACGACACAGACTCCGAGCAACGCACCATTATGACAAATACATCTGGGCATTTTTCAATTCGAGCAGCACTGACCTTTGTCCCTACTCATGTTCGATTACTTGCTGCTGAGGGGGGGCTGTCTGTTCTGCAGGAGGTTCAAGTCACGCAGCCGCAGGGCGTGAGTCTAATTAGCGATATTGATGATACTATCAAGCATTCGGCCATCAGTTCGGGGGCCAAAGAAATTTTCAGGAATACGTTTATCAGAAGCCTCTCAGATCTCACAATCGAAGGCGTCCGGGAATGGTACAAGCGAATGGCAGATATGGGTGTAAAACTTCATTATGTTTCCAATTCACCATGGCAGTTATACCCACTACTAACAAGCTACTTCGCCAAAGCCGAGCTCCCACCGGGATCCTTCCACCTTAAACAATACACTGGAGTGCTGCAAGGCATTTTTGAGCCTGTTGCCGAGCGAAAGAAATCGAGCATGGACAGGCTCTTGCGCGACTTTCCCGATAGACAGTTCATCCTTGTTGGAGATAGCGGCGAAGCAGACCTTGAGGTTTATAAAAACACCGTCCTAGAGAACCCTGGTCGTATACTCGGTATCTTCATACGCGATGTGACAACGTCGAAACGAAAAAGGTTCTTTGACCCAACGGTAGGCCATTTGAGAGGCGAGCACTCCCCACAAGTTGGATCTGGTGCTTCAAGTCCGAATGGGTGGCCTAAAACTCGAGCAACACGACAAACCAACAACGAGGATGATCCCGATCTCAAAGCAGCCATTGCAGCCTCTCTCCAGGACGTGGAAAAGCAAAGGCAGAGCAGCATCGGCTCCATGCAGTCGTCCCGCAAGCTTCAATCCGGGCTACAAATAGGTGCAGATTATACGCGCGAACGCAGGCCTCAGTTGCCTCCTCGCCGGCCAACAGAGCCGGCAGCCCCTCAATCGTACCAGATGGGTCCAACAATGGGGAACCTGATCGAGCTTACAGAGCCTGCGTCTTTGCCAGATCGGGACGAAAACTCGGCCAGTGAGAACGTACTTAAGAAGACTACCAGCATTCAGAGCAATACTAGCCTAGAAGGATCGACTCCTTTGAGAAAACAGCCCTCGCCAACACCTCCACCAAAGCCGCTGGCTCTGAGAAGTGCCAACTCCAGATCTTCAAATGATTCTACTTCATCCATTCTGACCAAGTCGGGGAAACCACCGCTTCCACCAGTGTCACGAAAGCCTTTGTCCTCAGTTGGGTCAAGCCGTGGGATCGAGGCACCGCCACTTCCTTATCGCCCTCAAAGTCTTGAAAGCTACGGCACCATCGCTCGACAGAAAATATCCGATACTTATCAGTCGCTACCTTCGGCGGCTTCTCTCTGGCCTAGCAAGGGAGTTCATTCAAGGACAGCTTCCCCTAACCGCAGCCCATCGGAGCAGCCATCTCCCCGTAGCGTAAGTGTAAGCTCGACCAAGTCAGACATGCCGTCCGATCACAAGCCGCCTGTACCACCACCGCGACGAGCTATTTCATCGTATCCGGCGGCAGCTGCGCAGTACGCTTCAAAGCGGCTGAGCTGGAACTCGCCACCAGCCAGTCCGAAGCTGTCTGCCGCCGACCATGATGCACACGAGCCCCCCCTTTCTCAGCGGGAACGAGCTTGGAGGGAAAGGTGGTTTCAAGCAAAACAAGTGCTGGATGCACAAGGCGTCATGTTGAGAAGCTGGCGCGTGGGGTTCGATGTCATGGATGATGCAGTAGCGTTGGTTGAACAGGCGTTAAAAGGGATCGAGCAAGAGCAGAAAGGCCCAGGTAACATCGAACAAGGCAGACGATGATGCCCAAGCTGTTATGGAGTAATGAAAGTCACGCGATATCGATGGGTTTAGGCTGGCGTAGGCAATCTGGTCTTTGGTCGCATACCCGTGGCTTTCAGCCACACGTTACAACAGCGAATGATACGTGCTTGATAGCCTTGCAAAAGCAATTTGTGGAGTTCTGCATCCGCAGACGAGCGTGCCAGCAGAGTGGTAGCCGGGTCGTCGCGTGACAGCCACGATCCCATTTGAGTGTGATGTGCAACGTCGTCTTGTGGTCGATCATTGACTTCTCCAAGTGCGAGGGACCCAGTCATCGAGGTGATTGTTTGCATGTGCATCAACTTCGGGGAAACGGGCCGCGCTGTGAATCTCGCGAGCTCCCCACACCCCAACCTCACCACCTCGTCTACAATCCACCCTCGTCCTGCTTGTCCCTTCTACCTCGAGATGGCTGGATGCCAATGTCTGGCGTTAGCAGCGACACCCGCAGCGCGACTGGCGGCTCGCTGCTATACATCCTCCTGAGCACGCTCTTGGCTCCCCTTGCACGCCCTCCCTAGCTGCTCCTGGACGTCGTGCAACCATCTGCAGGACCGTATGCAACAATTTCCCATTTCCTGGTTATGAAACCATGCCGGGCCAGGCCCATGACGTCTCCACCAGCACCAGCCCCAGCGCCAGGAATGCGAAACGGGCGCCCATCAGGATCCAGCCGACGGGCTACCGGCGCCCCAGCAGCCAGAGCAATGCCGTCCATTCCAGCTCCAATCCCACCTCGCCTACCCCCAAGTCCCCCCAAACCAGGTCGCCAACGCCCAGGTCTCCCACGTCGTACAACTACACGCCACGAACGCCCGCGTCGCCCGGCCCGGGTGGCTCTGCATCACCACCGCCCGCGCAGCGACCCAGGCCGTCCAGTCGAGCAAAGTCTGCCCCGTCGGTGGCGAAGGTGCGCGAGCATGACGATGCTGGTGAACGGAAGGAGAGTGCTTCAGCTCTGGCAGCGGCGGCAGGCACTAGTCCTTCCCAGACATCGAGACAACCAAGGGTGAACGAAGACGCTGGTGCGGAAGAGGAAGAAGAATACGAGTCTGGTGATGAGGATGAGGAGGAGGAGGAGGAGGAGGCGGAGGAGGACGGACAGGAGAGTGAGGATAAGACGAATACAAGACCGGCGACAGCTATTCCTGCGGAGCCGCCGAGGAAGTCGTCGCTGGCAAACCTCGTGAGTAGTTAAGACCGCGATATTCTCATGACTTTGAGACAAGCATGGCCCACCTTAAGACGGGGCACCGCTCACAGCGCGGATAGGATGCCCAGATACAGGGCTTCAGCACCCCTCCGACCTCCCCTCGCCAGCCGAGATCGCCTCCCACGACATCTCCGACTAAGCCTGGCCAGTCCAGCCCGATGCAAGAAATCAACCTCGGTGTGCTCGGCACTGCTCATGTCGGTAAGTCCACCTTCATGCAGGGTGTGCTGGACCTCAAGACGCCGCCTACTCAGAACGCGCCCATGAGCGCAAGGAAGATGTCTTTAGACGGACGCGTATACGTCGTACGGCTGTTTGAGCTGGGCTTTGACCAGGTAGAGTTTGGAGGTAATGAAGAAGATGAGAATATTGTGTGGCCGGAAAAAGTGGGCGACCTGGTGATGCCGAAGGTCGATGGCACGTTGGTCCTGTATGATGTTACAAATCAGAAATCTTTGGCAGAAGTACCCGGCGTACTAAGTAAGTCCCCGGACTATGCCATATATACGATGGGCAGCCTGAAACAAAGCTGCCATTCAAGGTACTCGAGCACGGAAGCGAAAGCTGACCCCAAATGCGATAGATGCCATGAACAAAGCTTCAATTCCCTGTGTACTCGTTGCTTGTAAATGTGACAGCCCTTTAGCCCAAAAACAGGTTGACCCTACCATGGTTGAGCAAAGAGCGAAGAAGTTCATCAAAGATGTCGCAGCAGCTCAAACCGCAAGGTCTTCGCCTTCGACACAAAAGCAATGCATATCCATAATTTTGAAAATAATCCTTTCAAAACCTGGTAGGTGCATTTCATCACCCGCATTGTGAGAGGTGAATATCAGAGACACGTCCCCACTCTGACAGCTAACACATATGAGACGATCCACTTCTCACATCGTGAGCTCTTGGCTGATATCAAGACTGCAGCCTCTAGTCACGAGCTAGGCTCAACTCGAAGGCGCGCTGTGTCCAACGCTGTGCGTGGAGTCTCCCCACGCCCACCTGATCGTTCGGGCCATTCCCGAGCCACCTCGGAGCATTCTGGACGCGTATTAATGGCTAGAAATAAAGAAAATGAGAATACTCCAGGCGAGGGCTCTAGCGTCCAAAAGACAGAAACATCTAAGGATCGAGGGTCTCCAATAGCACAGGTTCTCAATAATGAGATGACCCGGGCATTACCACCTCAGCCAGTAGCGCAAGCAGCTCTGGCTGAGCTAGAGGCCTATACATTTGACCAGCTGGTTGATAGGCTACTTGCTCAAACTCATTCCAAGACTGACGCCAAGTTCTCTTTCATATTTCTTCTGATGTACCGTAAATTTGCCGCCCCTGGAACACTACTTGAAGCCATTATATCTCGTTTCGTTACAATGCAGAATGGCGATGAACCTGAGTTTACCAAGACAGCGGCACAGCTACGATATCTTGCCGTGATTGAACAGTGGGTAGCTCAAACACCAGAGGACTTTTTACATCCGTGGACACGGCAGCTCCTGTTACAATTCACCCAAAAAGTGGGACGAGATCGAATATACACTATGGCAGCTAAGGAAATACAAATACGATTGGAGAGCCCTATCAATGACGATGATAGCGAGGCCTGGCCATTTTCTGATGCTGACCGGCCAGCGCCAGACACGGCAGACCTCAGCGGCGTACCAATTGCATCAGATACTTCCACCACAAGCTCCAATAGCGACAAAAAGAAACACCAACACAGTTTATCCACTTCGACACTGACGCCTACGTCTTCGGCTACAAGTGGTACCTCAAACAACTCCAATTCCAAGCTTCTGCCGGCCGCAAGGGCTCGTGAGGTGGCACACGTGTTCACGCCTACCTCCCGCAACCCACTCAGCAAAGTTCAGTGGCACGCTCTCATGGCCCAGAGTGACGACAGCATTGCCAAGGAACTCGCCCGGATCAACTGGACCCTCCTCAGCTCCGTCCGCCTCCGCGACGCCCTCCGCCACATCTCGCTCTCCCCCTCCCAGCAAAAAGCCCTCACCGCCTCCGTCGCGGCCACCGGCAGGTCTACCGACAGCACGGACAACAAGGACGCGAACAACGACAAGCTCGGCAGCCTCGTGCTGCTCGAGCGGCAAGTCGCGCACTTCAATTACCTCGCGGCGTGGACGACGAACCTGGTGCTGCTGCGCGACAAGCCCAAGCACCGCGCGCTCATGCTGGAGAAGCTGATGCGCGTGGCGCGCAAGCTGCGCGAGCTCAACGACTACTGCGCGCTGGGCGCGCTGCTCGCGGGGCTTGGCAGCGCGGCCGTCGGCCGCCTCGTCGCGACCCGCGATCTCGTGCCCGAGCCGGTCCGCAAGGACTTCCTCAAGCTCGAGATCCTCATGAGCTCGCAGAAGTCCTTCGCCGCGTACCGCCTCGCCTGGGAGAACTCGCCCGACGAGAAGATCCCCTTTCTGCCGCTCGTGCGCCGCGACTTGGTCGGCGCTGAGGCGGGGTCGCGCACGTTCCTGGATGGGAGTGCGAAGGGGGAGGCGTTTGGCCCGGGGAAGGCCGGGCGATTGAACTGGCGGAAGTTCGAGATCATGGGGGATTTGCTGGTTGGGTTGCAGAAGGCGCAGAGCGTGCCCTTTCCAAGGTTGCCCAAGAATGATGAGGTGAGGAGCTTGATCTTAGATACGAAGATATGTCAGGATGATGAGGTGCGTCGTCTTTTCCTTTTCAACTTTCTTTCCCAATTCTTTACCGTCCTGAACGAGGAGGCTATGACTGACTCATGAGTAGGAGCTCTACGTTCGCAGTTGCCAGGTGGAGCCGACGCCGCAAGTAGGCGATCGGAATTTCTTGCAGCGAATTCGACGGCGGTAAACGTTACGAGCCGCAGCAGACGGGAAGTTTCGTTTCTACATTCATTCATACATACACACTCCACGGTATTTAGGGGCTCGGCGGCCTTTGTGAAAATTTCGGGACCACATTACGAATCATGGCTAAGGCGACAGACGAAAATAATTGCTGTAAGAAGCGATATAGCGTGCGAATGCATAGATAGGGCTCATATGGGCTTCACGGCCTTTGGATATCCAACCTTAGTTATTGCAAGATTTCAGGATCAACTGTCTCGCTTGCGAATTTTATTCATCTACAGTGCTTCAGCATCACCTAGGCGTGACAGGCTTCCAATCATATTCGTTTACATACAGGCCATCAGGCTTGGTGGATCTATTTGTCCTGATTTCCTTTGCTGAAGACCATCCTGCCCTGAGCAGCCCGGATCCTCGGACCAAATCTTTGTAGAAATACAATGATCAATGCAGCTACCCCAGTGATGGCCGTCTGGATTGCCATTGCTTTTGCGCTTCCCATTTTCTGCACCCACGGCAATTGGATGTACGTTGCCATAAAACCGCCCCATGCTCTACCAATACTGACCCAGGCATTAATCTCTCCTGCACCTTCGGGGAAGCAGTCCAATAGATATGCACTAACGGCAGTTGTCGCAACCATGATTCCTACACATTGGATTGCAGCGCAAACAGCAAGCGCCATGTAGTGCCACCGGTGTTCAATGGCAAACCCGAGGATCAAAAGTGCGATGGCCATAATGAAGGTTGCTGGGTATGTCAAAGTGAGACGGGCTTCCGGCAAGATTCGGCCACCGTGTCGTCGAGCATAAAAATTTGCGTAAGCGTCATGAACCCAGTGACCGACAAAAAAACCGATGAAGACACCTATGGGACCAAAAAAGTAGAAGAACCCTTGATGACTCAGTCTACAGAACATTTCAAATAGCTAGAACGTAGGAAAGACGTCGGCTACAACAATGAAACGGTAGACTCACCGAGATTCTTTCCGTTAAAGTCATAATAATCGGTCAGCCAAATGCTAATAGTTGTATTCACGCCAATAACCCAGGCAAAATTCAGGAAGTAATAAATGACCACAAGTAATACGGGAACTTTCGATAAGGCGATGATTGGTCGCATGGCTGCCTCGACAAAACTTCTGTTCCTCAAACTCTTCGCCTGTTCGATACCGAGAACACGCTTCCAATGAGGACCACGTGGAGTATGGTAATCCACATGGCGGTCGTACAGTGTTTCGTCAGTAAACAGTATAAATATCCAGCCAATTGCCCACAACACTGTCGCAAGCCACAGAGTCCATTGCCACTTGGTTTTGTACACAATGAAGGAAGAGATAAGAGGTCCTAGATATGGGCTTAGAATGACAGGAAATTCAAGAATGTTGATAAAGCGTGGATGTTCGTGGAAGAAGAACATGTCCTTGATCCACAGGATTCCGGCGCCTTGCGTACAACTTTCGAACAGGCCGTTGAGAATACGTGCCGTCTCGTACGATTCGAAGCTGGTCGCAGCGGCACCCCACGCGCATGTGGCGAGCGAGATGCTTTGGAAAACAAGGAGGGTCGGTAGTCGACCGAAGTAGTTGGCTAACGTCACGGCGAAGAGACCGCTGACACCCAAGCAGAAAAGATTACCTATTACGGCATGCTGGAGGGTATATTGCGCCAAGTTCCATTCCCTAGCAAACAGCACATTAGCGATATTTACGGGGAGAATAGTGGGAATTTATCGGCAACGTAATAAGTAACGCTCCAGGTGACTTACTGGGCTTGGGGAATGGGGAGAATGTTCCCAGCTCCGGAGGTATAGTCAGGCAAGAAGGCAGTATACGTGACAACTGCAAGAATCCAGAATTTCTTGCTTTTGCTCCAATTAAGGGGATCGTTAGGATCATCTGAGGGCTGCGGAATGAGCACAATCTTGCCATCAGACGTTGTCTTCAGTCTTGAGGCATTGTCCCGGTAAAGACTGGCATCGATAACATAACCATCAATCGCGTCTACTTCTTCATCGATAGCTATCGCCTCAAGAGGATTTTTTTCGGTAGACCCAGGGGACTCTGCCATGGCTTCTTATAATGATGCTGCGCTATGCAGAAGATAATCTCAATGCAGGAACCCAGCCCCTCGACAGAAATGAAACATGCAGATTAAAGGTGCAGGAAAATGGTATGGAAATAAGAACTGCAAAGTTGAAGCGGGGAAATGGACACGCGAAGCCAAGTCGAAAGCGAAAAATGCCCTTGCCGTACCTCTTTCCTATTTGCAAGACGCTCACGATCCTGCATCGACTAATGCCAGTTCGAAAAGTGGTGGCGAAACGGCAGGCAATGCTGCCATGCCAGTGGTCTTGCACATTATTACTACAAGCGACTATCCTCCGCAATTCCTACCTGCGTGCGGCGCATCCTTCGTCCGGAGCTGCTTGGAGGGGTTAGTCTCTATCTTCTGGCCAGTTTCACTTGTTTGCTGATTAAGTAGCTGCATTTGAGGGGCTTTTCCATTGGGGCACAGTCCAAACACCAGCAACTTTCTGTAGCAGCTTGTCATATGTCGCCCGAACAACGTCGATCATTTATAGGATTCTGTCCTCCTCCCAAAGTCAGAGGACTCTTGATATAACATCAATGACTTGACTGAGAGCTAAGCCACGTTGGTTAAGTCTTCCACGCCGTGTTGAGGGCTGATGAAAACATGCAAGGGGCACCTTTCGCGGACCCTGTCACCGGAGGCGGAGGAATACGTGGGGAGGAGACAATATGACGATTGTACGTGCCGCAGCCACAGACGTGTTCGATTGGAGGGCGCATCCCGCGGATGAAAAGTCTAGGATCAGAAACCCAGTCAGCGTCATGCATGATTGCGGCAGTGACCGGACCCACGGTATGTACCAAATTTTGAGGCTTCCGTACCTGTTCGCCTCCTCCACATTGCTTTTTTCCCCTGCGAGATACAGAGTGTATTTCAAGGACTGTGGGAAGGAATGACAAGCTCAGGATTAACCTGTGAGTACCAAACTCATCTCATTCAGTCGATAGATCCGTTGTGGAATTCTCGAGACAAACGCACGCCGGGGCAAGGTCCCTGCGGTATGCGCATGGGACAGATGAGGCACCAATCGAGATGAACCTCCCCCATATCATTGGTCGTGATAAAGATGATAAGCACAGCACGAGACGGGAAGATAGTTGGCCGGATAATGAGCTAAGAAGATCCCATCGCGCCGGCACGGCCCTCGGGCGAGAGTTCCGTCTTCCCCCCGCACATCCGGGCTACCTTAGTAGGAACTAATCGACGACCTCCTTCTACAGGGCTCCTATCTCGGTGAGACTACCGCGCCAAATTGCATGTTCATGCATGAATGCGAGCTCCCCACAGAGAACAGTTTGGTGTCGCGTATTGACTTGCAACAGCTACCCATATCATTTGCAAGGATGAACACAGACATCCCATTTGCGACCTGTTAACTTGCCTCCTACGCAGAGATGTGCACCTCTGAATGGCGCCTGCTGTTGTTTTCTGCTGTATCTCACGTTTCGCCGCATGAGCCACGCCCACTAAACCTCCACACGTGCCTCGTCATAATCTCGTTCTACACGTGTGTCGGTAAGGGACGTCGTCAAACCTGGCGTACGAGCACCAAGTTCATAGTGCCTTGATTAAGCCTCTGCGGATTATCCTCAAAAATAAAAATACTAAATCTTTACTCGGGGCCGTCATGGACCAAAATTCTCCATGTTTTGATCGCTGGTTTGTCTGGGCCGTCTTCGGGCCACTGGTACATTGACAAGAGATGACAGCCATTCAGAACGCCCCACAGATTGCCCTTTGATTCCCTGCCTTGGGCAGCGATGCCCGGGCCGCATCCTGTCACACTTTGCTTTTTTCTTTGGGTATCCCCTGAACATACCTCCTCAGCAATGCTCCTGCCCAGTAACAGAGCAAGGCTTGTCCAATGAGCTGTCCCAGACTGTCTCTTCCGCGTCGGTTGTCACCATCAACCAAGGGTTGCAAAGACGACCGCGATGGTCTTTGTCCGCTACGAGGTTGAATAACAGGACCCGTGATGCACAACATGCTGATGCATATGGCTTGAACCTGCCCATGCCGGGCCATAGCCAGGCTCGCTAAGCGGTGATCGACACTCCAGGAATTAGCAAAGCAACGGGATTAATCTTGGGGGACTACTTGAACATGGAAATCTCAGTATACGAGTCGTGAGAGCCGTGTCTCTCACTAGCACACTCTCCTTTAGATCTCGGCTTCCCAGGTCTATACAGAGTGTTCTTTGATAAAGCAGCTACTCTGAACGCTTGAGATTGCCTCGTGTCATGTCCCATTCCATGCAAGGATAGCATCGAGTCATCTCGCAATGGCTGGTCATTCTCTTGGTGGCGCGGGCCCTGCTATCATCGGCGTTGCCTGGATGGAATGTGCAATTGCTTTGCTGGCTCTGTCTTTACGATGCTACTCTCAGGCTACTTCACTGGGACGTCTGGGGTGGGATCTGCTCTGGGCCTCAGTTGCTATGGTATGGTTATTCGACTTCGACTTCTTGGAAATGACTGAAGAGTTCCTAGATTCTAGCGATTACGGCAACGGTTTTGATAACGCTGAGCACGACCTATGGCATTGGAAACCACGTCGGTGAAGTTCGCGCGCAGGACATCGCCAAAGGAAATGAACTGAACTGGATAGCTCAAGTTATAGGCATAATGGCTAATGGGTTTGGAAAGTCCGCCGTTGTCGCGTTGCTGCTCCGAATTCATGGGCAAACACGTCGGTTCCATAGGATCTTCCTCTTATACCTGATCGGAAGTGTCTTTCTCATCAACTCTATCCAAATCGTGTTGATCTTTTTCCAATGCACTCCTATTCAAGGCTTATGGAACAAGAATGTGAAAGCGGATTGCCATCTGCTAAAGCCCTTTCTATATACTGGGACCTTCCAAGGAAGTAAGAGCTACACCGTGCCATGTTTCGCACTACTCTACCAAATGGCTGACTCTTCGCTCTAGGCTGGGCTTCTTTTACTGATTTTGTTCTTGCACTCTACCCGATCTACTTCTTTTGGGATCTTCGGATCGATTGGAAAACGAAGGTTGGACTCATATGCCTCTTCTTAGGCGGAACCATGTAAAGACTCACGGGAGCCCAAACTTGCAAAATCTGGAGAGTACTAATTAATCCATTCAGAGCTGGTATTGCCGCCGCGATCAAGACGCACAATATAGTCACTCTGGGTAGCCAGGAGGATGAGACATGTAAGACAGTCCTGATTTCGCTACAAGGCAAGCTCATCTTGCTAAAATCCCATACAGACGCAACCAAAAACCTACTGTTCTGGCTCACGTATGTATATTCGCGTATCTCTGCGACTGCAAACAGATCGGTAATTGACGGAAAAATGCCAGTACCGAAACCTACTTGATCATAATCATGGGTAGCGTCCCACCTCTCCGCCCTCTTGTCACCAAAATATCACGCCGAGTTGGTACCACCATCAACGGCAGTCGAGATCGAAGCTTCGGCCAAAGCAGCACCAAGTCTCCCAAGCCAACCACCAAAGACTCACTCACCTTCCGTACTCTCGAGCTCGGCAAGATTAGGCAGCCTTTCAGTGGCAGGGGCAGCACGGACAAGCAGCTGGGCTTGCACGGTGACAGCGACGGCTTTGCAATTTTGGACAGGAGCGGAGGAGACAACAGGCTTTCGGATGAGGAACAGGCAGGTATCCACATCAAAACGGATATCAGCGTCAAATCTGAGCAGGATGAATCTGTACAAGGGACTTTCTTGAGGGCTGAGAGTGATGGGGAGATTGAGCGTGGAGGACCTCTCGGGTAGTCTGTGCGTTGCCCTGAGGGTATGAGGCCTACTCATTGATGCAGTTGTTCCCCAGTTCAGCTCAACCTGGGGTGGCTCTGCATCAGGTTCTTGGGTTCGCTAGCCTGTTGATGGAGCAGTGTCTCTAATCTCAATTGTCCAGAAAGCTACGCTTCGCTCAGCGTCTATGAAATTGGGCAATATCAATGAAGTCTTCCACATCTTCAACAACGAAACTGATGTGGAATCAGGTGTAAGAAGCAAAAGAAGTTGAATGCCGGGAGATCCGGAGGATGAGAAGTTGTATGTACGAATGCTGAGTAGCTTCTTAACATGCTTTGTTTACAGAGCGAAAGGTAAGTGCTGCTCTGAGGCAGCAGCAACGTTTTCACATCAGAGACCAGATGGCATTCACCTGTTCAATGCAGTGTGCCTTGCAATTGAGCAGTCTAGCATTCTGTCGATCTGCAGATGTTCTTTAAAGGTATCAGCGCTCGAGACAACAAGCTCTATACGAGCGAAAAAGTGGTTAAATTGTCTTCTTATACCCCATAGTCACGACCTAACAAAAACACGCTGCCGAACAGGATGCCTTAGCCAATGGGAATGCATTCCGTGACTAAAATTGCGATCGAGCTTCAAGTACTCTGTATTTAGCTGGTTACGCTCCTCCACTTGCCTGGTCTGTCCAAGATCATCAGACTTAGTTCTGAGGAGGCTTGACGATCTACATAAGCTCTTTGCCTGGCTGGATAAGATAAATTTTTTTGGGCGACGTGCATATGTATAATGCCGACCTATTGTACCGTAGGTGGAATGTCAGTGGCACGGACTTGATGCAATGAGGGGGAAATTCGTTTCGACAATGCTCATCTGTATTGAGTCTACCGATGATGCTGACCTTTGGCTATTCGTCTTATCTCCATCCTCGTGGACCACCCTATTATTATTAGAAGAAGACGAAGAAGAAAACAAGGTTCAAGTTATTTGTAAATATTGATTTTATCACAAAACGCATTACAGCCATGCCCGCACTACAAGAAATAATCAATGTTATTCAAACCGAAGCGCGAGCAGAAGAGGAGAAGGTCCCAGGAGCGCACGCCCGGCTCTTAGAGGCCACCGAAAAGCTACGACAGAAGGTCGAAACTCCGGGCGACGCTTTAGTTAGATTCAGGTTTCAAGTGAGTCTCTAGCCCACGAACCTCTTATTTCCTTCCTAGTGCTGGGCAACATTTTTCTTCATGTACCTTTTCCAAATTCCGATGAAAGCGTTTTTCTCATCCTCTGGGACATACCATAGTTTGAGCAAATCATGTGCATTCGAATTATTATTGAGAATGGAATTTTGTCTGCCATATGCTCAAGGAGCGAAGCGCCGGTTACAACGGACGAGCTTGCAAGAGTAACCGGTGCAGAGGAGCTTCTCATCCGTGCGTGTTCATTTGTCGGCTTACCAGGCAACCCTAACATATCGGCGCAGATCGTGTTCTGAGACTCCTCTCTGCTGTCGGTTTTCTGGAAGAAGTAGGAGAAAAGACGTATGCAGCAAATGGGGTAACAGAGCTAGCCAATACTCCTGGCATGACAGGCGGGCTGAAGTACTTGTAAGCATTTTCTGCTTCGTGAATTAATCGAATCGAAAACTAAAGTGGCATGAAGTTACGACTTGCACACCAATGTAGGCTCGAAACTCATCGAGCAAATGCGGGTTGGCGGCGGCATCCATTCCTTCCCGGAGAGACCAAATGAGCGCAGCCCAGTGCAGTACGCGTTCAACGCCAAATCGTACTGGGATGTCATCTCAACAGATGCTGAACGTAAACGAGACTTCGACATTTACATGGCAAAACGGAACCAGCAGGGCATTATGCCTCAATGGTGGGAGGTTTATCCGGCAGGAGCAGAATTTGCAAAGACTACCCTGGATCCAGAAAAGTACCCAGACGCTGTAACCTTGGTCGATGTGGGCGGCAATCTTGGCCACGACATAGCCAACTTCAAAAAGCTGTATCCTGAGCTTTCTGGCAGGTTCGTCCTGGAGGATCTGCCAGAGACGATTGAGGAAGTCAAGAAGTTGCAGGCTCAAGATTCCGATTTGAGCGACATTGAGCTTCTGTCTTACAACTTCTTTACCCCACAACCCGTAAAAGGAGCTCATGCATATTTCTTCGGAAACACTTTACATAACTGGTAAGCTCGCTGCTTCAGCACAGCCGATTTTGAATAACTCAGTCTCTTCAGGTCAGATAAGCTCTGTCAACAAATACTCTCCAACACTGTAAGTGCAATGGATGGGAAGTACTCGCGAATCTTGATCGACGACTTTGTCTTACCTGCTAGCGGCGGCGGTGCGAGATCAGCTTCTTTGGATATATTGATGCTCTTTTTAGGTGGTCTAGAACGGACGGAGGCACAGTGGGTGAGCTTGCTGGACTCTGTGGGGCTCGAGATCGTTAAAGTCTGGACCGTTGGCGCGCCCGGAGAATCTGAAGCAATCATTGAAGCAAAGAAGAAAGATTGAGTAAGCCCTGACATGTATAGAGTTGGCTTTGGAAGCCGTGTCTTTCATTTGGGGTTTGTGTCTTGGCTGTATTCGGAAGTATAAGGCCCTAGCGTGTTTTGCCGAAACCCGAGCTGTATATACGAACCTCCATAGCAATGACTGGCAATGCATAGCACGTTCTCTTTACGGAAAAGCTCTGATTGATTCTGGGATCTTAAGGTCATAAATCTGGACCTGAGTACCTTGTGCATGAAGTCCGAGGGAATTAGATGCCGACGTTGGGTCCAGTCGATCACCGAAGACCCAAAAATGGTGCTTAGGATGATTCTCACAAGTCCCTTAAGTGCGGCAAAAGGATTTGCGAAAGCAGTTCACATCTTTTCTAGATATGGATTTCAAAAGAATATGAACATTAATCTACCTCTTTTCGTAAACTCCTAAAGGATGAAATCTAGGTCATACACTAAATCAATGAAGGTCAGATCATCCATCTAAACGACTCCAGACCAAGAAAAGCCCCACTAAATAGGTTCCTGCTCTCTCGATATAACCTCAAACACTGATGGTTCTGACATCCAGAGATGAGCTGTTAAGCCTCCTCGCACTGGCATCTCTTACATTTATCCACCACGACGAGCACCCAATGCTCCTTTTGCTCTCGTATCCAACGTCATGTCGAGTCCTTTCAGCCTTAAGTCATGTCCCAAAAATGCCATGCCGATAGCGCCAGTGCGATGCCAAACGGAATCATATACAATCCCTATGTCCAACCAGATTTCAAGACAGCTTGGGTATGAGACGGGAAAAGAGCAAACGCCGTCATTCACCCCTTGGTCCTCAAACATGAAATGGCTCCGTCATTCCAAAAATGAACAAATATCCCAGCCGTGACTGATACACAAGATAGTTTCACGCATAGCGCACGCTCGTCATCGCCGGTCTGGGCGGCTCCACATACCCGCCCTGACCCTTCCACAGCTGCGAATTCTGCGGCGTGCCATGCCACTGCGTATTGTACTCTTGTTGGTAGAACCCATTGTTTCCTCCCGCACCAGCAACATTCATAGCGGAGCCCGTGCGACTCGGCTGGAAGGAGCGATGCGGAGGTGGAATCGGCGGAGGTCCCGCCGGTCCCCAGCCGGGAGGTGGCGTGGCGAACTTGGCCGGCCGATTGGTATAGCGGCGGCGTCGGCAGCAGCGGACGATGCAGCCGAAAAGGGAGAAGAGAATGAGACAGCCGATGGAGACGGCGATGCCGATGACGACGGGCTTGTGGGAGGCGAGCCAGGAGGACACTTCGCCGCCGACGGTGGAGCCTTTACATTGGCCCTGGAAAGCGGAAGGAATGTCAGTGCTGTGCAAGCAACAAGTGGGACAGACAGTGGGGTAGGATGAGCGCCTGATTGGGGTATTGGTCGGACAGAGGTACGCGGCGGAGGTGGGCAAAGATGAAACAGGAAACAGTTATAAAAAGATGCAAGGAGTACTTACATTCGAGCAGCGCCCGCCTCCGCCACAAGGCGTACCGTCCAAGAAATTTTGCTGTAGCCCGTAGCAGACACCCGTGCCAAACTCGGGACTCGCGCACGAGATTGTGCATGTCGAGGAGTCGCAGGCATACGTATCGTTCCCCTGGGTATAGCTACCCATGACCGTCTTGCACTGCAAGTCGCGGTTCGTACACTGGCCCGACGCGCACTGCAAGCCGTTCCCACAATTCTGGCCGTCCGGACTCGTCACGTCGGCCGGGCAAGTAGGGCTGCTGCCCGAGCAGACCTCTTGCGGGTCGCAGGATCCGGTTGATGCACGGCAGATGGTGCCGTTGGTGGCGAGCTGGCAGTTGTGGCAGCAGTCGTCGTTCGAGTCGTCACAGACAGCGCCGCTTTTGAACTTGCACGTTGTGGCGTCGCAACAGGCGTCCTTGCCGCAGTTTTCGACGCCGCCGCAGTCGCATTCTTCGCCTTCCTCGACGATGCCGTTGCCACACTGTTGGCCTGTGATGGTGGTGACACCTTTGTTATCGCTTAGGCAGGTGGTCTTGACGGAGTTGCGACCCATTGCGCTGCAGATGTTGCCAACGGTGCAAAGGGAAAATTGTGTGATGCCTTGAGCAGTAGATGGATTCATGATGTAGCGTTCGCCAGCATCACAAGTAGAGCTGGAAAGGGGACAGCATTGTTGTGAGGAGACAGTGGTACCGTCGCTACAAGTTTGCGAGGTGCAGTCGTGCACGGCACCAAAGGTGTGTCCAGTCTCGTGACTAGATTTGAAAATAAGAGGGCTGAAATAACTTTCACACGAGAAGTAATACTTACGCAATGACCTGCCATTCAGTATTTGTTTTCGCAACAACATTCGCACCAGAGACAGTTTCAGTACCGGTTCCATCAGTCGAATTAGCCGTCTGAGCTGTGTTTACGCAAGCTTGACCAAGCCATGCCAACCCTACAGTGGCTCCACTATTGCAGTTAGTCAGAAGTGTCCAGTGACTATTGTCGTCCTGTTGTTCGCCTCTCCACTGGGAGAATGTATTAAGGCGATCTTGGATATTCACATTATCAGAACAACCCTCATTCCAAGGCGTCGACTGAGGAGGAGTTCCAGGGCACTCAGCATCCGCCACGGTCAAATTCTGAAGTCCGAGCGTTATGTTGAACGTGTTTTCGTACAGGCTTGACGCCATGTTCATCTGGTTGATGACGTTTTGGTGAGCGGCGGAAGAGTTGGGGAAAGTACCAGTATAAGTACAATCCGTAGCGACGCCAACCAGGGCAACTTTGCGAGTTGTAGGACATCCTGCACTCTGACCAATGGTGGAGGTGAGATTAACACCGGCAGAGTTACCCGATCCAGGCTGGGTGTCTATCTGGCGCTTGCCGAACAGATTGCTTATTGGCATGACACCCCAGTGCGAATCCTCACGCCTCATCATCTGCGTGTAGACGGGATGCTCGGGCTGCATGTTGAAGGACAAGCTGTCGGACTGACACGATAGTTCGTCGTGAATCTGTTGGGCGACGGATCTCTTGAACTCCTCATGTAATCCGATCGAACTTTCTGTAATATCCGAGTCTCGCCATAATACCATGTACTCGTCTGTGTCTCTCGAAGGCTCAATATCGGGGTCAAGTTCATGTTTTGTACTGACATAGGTCGAGGAAGATTGAATATGATGCGCGTCTTTACCTACGGTAAATCCACCCTCGAACAGAGGATGTTTCCCGTCCTTTTTCACCATTATTCGCGCCCAACCAACATTCTGCCATGACCCATCCGACTTTTGTATAAATGCAGAGCCCTTGTAAATCTTATGATCCAACCGTCTGATCGGCTCCTGCCGCGACACATATCCATCAGAACCCAAATAATTAATGCTTGCGCCTTCCGGTATTATATCGTGATTCGGCTCCAGGCCAAGTTTAACATATAATGAGTTGTAAAGAGTGAATGTGAGATCAAAGGTGTGGAGCGCCGTCACGCGATGGGACTGGGTATTGATGGTGGCGTTGTGAACGACAGCCAGCGATCGCAACGGATTTCTCTGCGTAGATGTCGCATTTACGCCACTCACACTCGCGAACACTGCTAGACAAGTGACAGCGGACCGCAGTATCGACAGTCGCATGACGAGCAGATGGCCGCTACCGGGATGAGAAGGGGGTCGGAGCAGATGTAAGCGGGAAGGCCAAAGCGACAGTGCGTTATCTGGACGGTCGGGCCGCGAACGTGAGCATTGGCACCGGTGTCGCGAGAGGAGAGGGGAGGAGAGGTGAAGGCCGCAGAAAACAGAATGGCTGCGGGTAAGGAGTGTATGATGCCAGCGGCGGGATCAGAGTTGACGGGTGTAACGACGGGGAACTGGTGGGCAGGCTTAACAGAGGCGGTAACTGAAGCTCGGCTCGTATGGGGTGGCAGTGCATGCTTGGTGGGCTTGGCTTGTTTCTCCTTCACCCACCTACAATTCCCTTTACTCCGCAGTGACATGATGTGCGCTGCAAGCCCAGCCAACGATTCTGTAGCCAGTCGAGCAGATCAGGTAATGCTGAGAGACCATCACGACCCGGCTGCCCGGTCACCACCGCGACCGCCATTGGCTGCTTTGTTGCCTGGGCATCGGGCAGACCCTCCGCTGCGCCAATCCCCACGCCACGAACATCTGCTCCTTGCCGGCAGAGATGCACTCCTTCGCCCTCCGCCGCGCCCGCAGTCTTCGCCTGTGCGTCTCGTTCTCCAGCCTACACTGCCAAGGCTCCGCCTGAAGGAATCCGAGCCCCAGACGCACCCTGTGTGATGCTTTTGCATCTCTCGGAACGTCCGCGCTGGGGTCGTTCTCACATCAGCCCTTAAGATAGCGTCTCCATCGAGGATGCTGGTCAGAGCGCCGTAAGCAAAGGGCCTTGCCTGTTTCGCTTTGGTTTTTTGGAAATGTCATAGTTCTCCACCGGAAAATTGACCCACTCTGAGGCCCTTCTTGCTGCTCATTGTGCGCTAGTAATCAAAGCAATGTTCTTCTATGCTCGACCATGACTAGGGACCATCTTGTTTTGTCTAGACCATGGACTCTGTCCTTGTTCAAACTCAAGGGTGCACCAAGCGCCTTAGGCGTACTACGGTGGCTCATCAACAATCGCTGTTCCTCCAGTGTTCAGGTATGCTAAGGTATATAACGCTATGCCTGCTCTCTGCTTCAGTAATGGGCACCTCTTTTGCGCCGCGTATTTGCACAGTCTTGTATACCTCAATCAGGTTCTGCTTCACAGTACGTTCTTTACTGTCTAGAACTGCTTTTCTACAATCGCCATGACCCCAAGATCTGCTGCTTCAGATGCCAATCCTTCTTACCTTTCCCCGCGCTATGAAATCCGGAAACTCGAGCCCAAGCATATTCCCTGGGCAGACGCCATTGTTTGTCACTCAAACATCTTCTACTCTACGGTATTTTCTTTTGTTTATCCAGATGATAAGCCTGCCCGGCTCTACCGTACATTTAGAGGAGCCGAATACCTCGTACGACACCAGATAGAATCTGGTATGTCATTCGGAGTCTTTGACCTTGAGTACAAGTTCAAAAATCCCAAGTCTGAGGCTACAGAGGGAGCTCTATACTGGGATCTGGCCGATACGCATGCGTCCCCCGAGAAATTATTGGATCAAATGGATTTTCCACTCTGCTCGGTGGCGTTGTCCTATGATGGACATTACCCTCTCGACCAAAATAGGATGACCGCAGTCATCGAGGCGCTTCCTCTTTTCGCCACCCTTTACCACGTTCTAGAAGAGCGAGATCCTCGCCCTCCGGGATCATGGAAGGCCACTGCAGAAAGACAGGTCTTGATGCGGAATGCCACGAGCACGAGGCGTGAATATGAGGGACAAAAGCTGATGAAGAAATTGGCGCAATGGCTGATGAGAGAAGCTGACAGGAACGGTTATCGAGGGATTCAGATCGAGTGCGGTCATGACGCCGTTTCGCATACATGGCTGAACCCACCGAAGCCGTTCAAGGGAACCCTAATCAGTTCCCTCGATTCTAAGACATACGAGGAGAAGGATGAGGAGACTGGAGAAATAAAGAAACCTTTTAGTCCGTCTCAACAGGTTAGCACCAAAGTCTACGTAACGCTGTAAGTGATTTCACCGACCGCTTTTCAGTAAGGCTGTTTGGCAAGACCACTTTGGAATTAACATGTTATAGGAAAGAGTCAACTGTCAATGGTGCAACAACCTCGCCGCTTCCTGGACTCGGCTAGGCGACGACAGCCATTCACGGTGGTCACTGCCAATGATCAAGTCCATTGCGGATCTCTGCGCGAAAACCGGATTTAGATGGGTGGTTGTGATGGATTAGTAAAGTTAATTGGTGAGCGGTCTTGCTCCGACGTGAGCTCGATCTTTCTCGAACGAAATGCATACTATCTCCTTATCCTAGGCACCAGCGACGTCTTTGATCCAAAAGCTACTTATTGTGACCATTTTCGTGCTTCTTGGGTTTGGTACTGCCAAAAAGTTGATTAGCCAAATTGAGCCAAATGAGGGTCGCCAATATACGCACCTAGCCTCCCAAGAGTATGCCTCCGGGTGGTAGTTGGATAGATTTAGAGCATTTCTGGTAGTGAGCAGCTCTTGCCTGTCTTGGCATAGATGACTGGCCCAATGAGAATCACATATTTCCGAGACTCAAGATCTCTGGGCGCAGGCAAGAGACACAAGTTCTGTTAAGGCAAATGTTGTTGCTTTTCACTCCAATTTCTGATGCAGGAGATCTAGCCAATCTGTCTGCGACCAATTTCATGATGTGTATAAGCAGGACGATGCTTTACTCGATCAGTCTGAGCACGCCCACAAGCATTCCTGAAATCGAGCGCATTGCCAGAGAAGAATCTCTTCCATCTGTGGCAGAGCGTATCGAGATGTAGCGGCACATCCGATATGATGAAAGTGTACAATATGTTGTTTTTCGAGAGATCAGATGTTCAGACTGTCGAAAGAGCTGCAGAGCTGCGCCAGCTTACTGTGATGGCCGATAGCTGCGTACCAGGCTGCAACGGCGTGTTGGTCACTAAGCTCACCTGAAAAGCTGCATTCGACTCCTCAAACAGAAGTTAGCATTAACATCCTTCCACCTGGAAGCAAGTTACTAGTTGGATACGTCCAAAACCACGCAGGAACGGTGGTATTTACTTACACCAGTGGTGGGGGTGCATGAGCACTGGAGGGAAACAATAGCTTGCATTATGGCACTGGCTCGCCGGAAAAGAACCCCACACGCTTGGTTGGTAGTACCCGGGCGAAGTTGGTACAATTGGTAAACAGATGGACTTTCTGGCAAAAAGTTCATTGTTGGGAGTGAGTGGTTGGTCGGTAGAGGTTCAAAAACTATGCAACAGTGAGTTCTGCTAGCATGTATGGCTGATCTCACAGAGACTGTTTTTACTCATAGAAGCCGACTCAGGGCCATAGAATCCATCTTGCTCAACATTGTTGCTAATAATTATTTGCCCATCATTAGATCGCCCCAATGTCCTTGTTCATCTTATGCGTGTGCTAAGGATGTGATCGTACAATGCAATGAAAAGACTCCTATATTGATACTGGGCACCCTTCCCCGATAGTCAAGACCAGCCACTATCCTTAGATTATTAGTTCAGACTTTTGGTATCCCAAAGAAGAAAAAGGGGATAAGTTGTTAATAATTGTCCCTCCTCATCGAAATCTTTGACGATGACGTGTCTGCTGCCAGAAACGTTCTCCCAAATACTACGGCGCAAACCTTGGATTGAACAGATCTGTTCATTACCCTGCCCGAAGTGTTTATCCTAGACGTCGAGCCAATGAATGCGTACAAGGAGTGCTAGTTTACATAATGTTCGAAGAAGCCCCCCTAAGCTTGCTATTTAAGGACGGGATGGTCGGGATGGCGTGGCAGGATACGGTCCTTTGTATTGGTGCCTTCTCAGTGGTATTTGTCTAGGAGAGATCGATAAGCAGGTCGGCATCGTGAAGTAAATACATGACTGTTAGTACAGAGTGTTAAGCTCAATCTCCTTATGTGTCTTGCAGCGCTTCGGCCTCGCTTCGGCCTTGCTTCTCCCTTCCCGGTAACAGCCAGCTTCTAACCCTCATATCTCAACAATATTTGATCATTTGCAATTGAAATTGCGAAGGTGAACTCTCTGGTGCCTCCGCTCTTCAACGGCATTAAAATTGACCGAGAATTCCGAGTTCCCACTTTTTGGCTGCAAAACTTCCCATCCCATAAAATTCTTTCTCATCTGGTCTTTCAAGCCCATTTCTACTACCACGGATGGTCCTGAGAGCCTCAAACTATGAAGGTGTCATCGCCAGTTAGAGTGCTTCAAAATGCACTCTTTCTTTTTTCAAATTTCGGAAAATTATTTTTGTCATATTTTCAGTTTTCAAAATGTTTGGTTTGGACCCCGAAGTCGTTATAATTTGAGGTAGAGGCTTTCCAAGCCGGCCTGACGTCATCAGATACGGCATCCCACAAGACATAACTCTTGGCAACGCGGGGCAATAATCCATACAAGGTCATCTTTCGATCAAGGCAAAATGCTCGGATGTTCTGACGGTATGACCCAGCTTTTCCTACTGCTTGAGAACGTTTCCATTAGGGGTTCTGGTACGAAGAGAAATTCTGCGAAGTCGCAAGGGCCCGATGGGACGACGTCTTGTACTACAAAATTTGATTATTTATGTGCAAGTAGCTAAACTTCGATCTTCTTACGGGAAGCGAAGGACCCATCATGCTTGCCAGAGATAAGCGGATATGTTGTTTTCTTCCAGATTTTGAAAGTCAAATGGGGATAGCATCAGTCTCGTTCAGCTTTGCTTCAATCCCAGAAAAACGTCGTATCATCATACGAATCTAAATTATATGAACGCTACATTCGGGTTTTCCTAGCTTAGTGCTGCAATATACTCTGCGCCTTGCTTTGAAGTCCAGAGCATTCTTGCTGCTTCTTATGTTTACGTGAGTAAGTAAGATTGAGCATTGGAGGAGGAGGGAGGCTTGTGCGTCTACCACTTACCAAGAGTATCTTGAACGAGTAGAGAGACGGACGCATAGAGCGCATATTTTACGCTTTACTTAGATCGTCCACGCTCTTCAACTCATGACTATTCATCTCTCCAACATCCAGCGCCACCAAAAATCTGCTAACGCAATTATACGCCGCCACCGCAGCCGTAATCTCCACAATCTCCCGATCCCCAAAACCCACCTCCTTCAACCGCCCAAACACGCCATCATCCACCTTCACCTGCCTCGTCATCTGATCCGTATACGCCACCACCGCCCACTCCATCACACTCAAGCCCCCCTCCCCCTCCGCCTTCTCTCCTCCAC
>JAGFVP010000232.1:0-49399 GCA_021031095.1 Bathelium albidoporum | reverse complement strand
CCCCCCAGCCCTCGTCCATCCACCTCGGTCGCGGTGCAGCACTAGCCGGATTCGTCTCATCGCCAGGCCCCGATGGGGGCAGACTACGGAGGCGAGCAGCGAGCCAATCTTGGCGTATCGGCGTGCGGCTGCTGCTTGCGTGTTTTTCCCCCTTCGCGATCGTCGAACACGCCGCCGGAGCTGGGTAGTCTGCTGCTGGCGGCCACTGGCACACGCTGCGTGCAGGGCCATGTTCCGGCAGCACCTGCTTCTAGCTCAAGCTCTGGGCGCGCGCGCGCGCGCCAGGGAGGGCGGGCCAGTTGGGGCACGCTTCTGCTCTTCTGGCTGCTCGCCTGGGCCTGCTGGCTGCTTCTTCGGTCGCTTGGTGCTGGTGCCGGTGCCGGTACTGACACTGGTACGGGTACTGGTACTGGCACTGATACTGGTACTGGTGCTGGTGTGCTGCCGGGGGGTGGCCGGGCATGCTGGCGACATCGTGGGGCCTCGCGTTTCATTGGCCCGCCCAGGCGTGGGATCACGGGCGGTGGTGGATGGGAGTTTGGGGACTCTCGTGTGAGAGCGCCGTGCTCGGCCGCCAGTTCACGCGTTGGCTGCTCTGACATCAACCGCGAAGCGTCGCTCGGCGGCATCCAATGGCCATCAGCCTCATGGGGCCGTTGGCCGTGTTTCTGCACATCCATGCCTGGAACATTCCGGCAAAGCGCTCGCCTGTCTGACGGCGGCCACCGCACAACTTAACCTAACCTCACTACTTGCCGTAGAATTGATCCCACCGTGCTGTGACCTGGCGTTTGGTCAACAGATTCAAATCTCCGTTCCGCCATGGTTGCCACAAATCTAAATTCACCCTTCCGGAAGGCACTGCGCTGCTGGAGGATCGCATCAGTCCCCTCGTCGCTAGCTGCTGTCACCCACCCTAATTACACCCTAATATCGTCACTGCCTGCCCCCACCGGCTGTGAATGACTGCCTCCTACACCTAACCTAACCCGACGGCGCTGCTCTGTCCTCATACGAACCTCACCTCGCCCATTCCCTGGCCACATTCACCACGCTCTGCTTGCCTGGCCCTTGACGGGTCATCCTCTCTAGCGCATGCTCGCTCCACCGCAGTGCCCGTCCCTCGTCCACGTAACTTGACCTGATTACCCATTGCGCTCCTTGCGTGCCAAAGGTTCACGCATTTTAGGGAGGCGCGGCTATTGCTCATTCACCCATTCCGGAAATGCCTGGAATACAAACTTCACGTTCCCCACCGCGTTGTTGAAATTCCGCCTGCCTGCCTACCTGACGACCTACCTTCCTGCCGGACCTCGGATGCCACGACTCCTGGATGAGCGCCACCAAGCAGTCCATTTCTCGACCTCATGTCTACAATCGGCATCCGGCCTCTGCAGCATTCGATGCCTCATTTCGAGACCGTCTCATCATTTCCTCTCCAGCCCGCCTCCACCACATACCTCCCCCGTCCATCAGGACGACAGAGCAGCTCCGCATTCCTGACTGGCCGGGCCAAGCAGGCTTTACCTCCACACGCTCGACCTCCTACGCCACCTCTGGACATGAATACTGCCGCTCACCATGCCGTGCACTATGCTCACCGTGCTGGACAAACTCATGAGGACCTGGGTTATGGACAAAGAATCCCTCCCATGAACTACCCGAGCTCCAGCGTCGCCCAATCCTCCAATGTCAACCCCATGTCCAGCGGCCGTCCTCTGACGCCGTACTCACAGAGTAAGGAGCAAACTCGGCCGTCGGAGCAGTCGAGTCTCGGGAAGAGCTCCACCAGTAATGCGATTGCACCCTTTCTCCAGATACCTCGCACAATCAACAGCAGCGGTGGAAGCTTGTCCGAGCTCGCAGCTCAAGTACGTATCGTTGCCGGTGATCAGGGCATCTCCGGTGCTAATTTCTTGTCACAGATTACGTGCCTATTCTGGTTTGAGTCCTCTACCACCCTTGCCGAGATTGAGGAAGCACGAAGTCCCATCACCAGTGCACGGCCCTTGGTCCAAGACGCAATCCCCACCACCGGCTTCCGAAAATGGGTCACGACGATTCTGTCCACGACACAGGTGGCTCAGCACGTCATTCTACTGGCATTGTTGTTTGTGTATCGGCTAAAGAGGTCAAATCCAACCGTCAAGGGCAAACCGGGCAGCGAATACCGGCTACTGACCGTGGCCTTAATGTTGGGCAACAAATGTAAGGCAAGCTGCTTTGTGGGAGAGTGTACGGTCAGCTAACATCCAATGCCATAGTCTTGGATGACAACACCTACACCAACAAAACATGGGCCGAGGTCTCTGGTATCTCGGTCAGTGAAGTGCACGTGATGGAAGTCGAGTTTCTCAGCAATATGAGGTACAGTCTCTTCACATCGGAGAAACAGTGGAAGGACTGGCATGTCAGGCTGGGCAAATTTGCGGCATACGTTGAAGCAGCGTTGAGACCTCACCCAGAGAGAGTGCAAGCTCCACCTCGTGGCCCTCCAACCCCTACCGTCCTGGTTCCACCGACTTTACCCTCTCCGCCTGGCTCGAATCATGCATCGCCTCCGTTTCCGGGCACGAACTCCCCCCATCGATCCGCATATTCAAAGACACCGCCGAATCTTTACAATGGCCCTCTCCCTGAGTTAGACCTCAGACATGGCAAGAAGAGGAGTATTGATGAAGGTGCTTACGAGCCACAATCCAAGAGGCTTTCTCGCCACTATCCACAATCCTGTCTACCCGCTTCAACTTGTTCACCTGCCAGCTCGATGACAATGACGCCCGGTACGGTAACATCCAGTACGCCAGTCTCCCGCCCGATGACCAACGGAACTCGACTGGAGCTGCCGAGACTTTCTGTTCCCGTGCAGAACAACAGTTCCAGCAGCGCTGTTGGAGCTCGACAAGCACACCAACTGCCTCCGATCCAGCATTCAGGGAGATCAACACCGCAATCAGTCTATCCTCCGCCTGTCAGCTGGCCTACTCCGTCTTCCATTCCTGCGTCATCGGGCCCACCTGTACGCCCACAGCTCTTTACGAGCGGAGCTTCGTATGACTACCATTCCAGACAACAAAGCCCCTACCCTAGTTCAGCCAACGTATCCCCGACTTCTACCATACTCCCGTCATCTGCTTCCCAGTCTCAACCACCTACTCAACTCTCACCCTCGTATTTCCTTTTTCAACGGAACTCGCCATATCGACCGGTGCGCCAAGTCAATACGCTTCTGCAGCATCCTCCATCGGGGTCTGTCCAGAACGCTCCAAACATCCCGACCGAGTCGATGCACTACCAACCACTAAGCAAGTCTGGGAGGGAAAGGAAAGCAGGTGTATTGCCTATGTGGGATCACAACACATTCGCCGATCCTCATGCGTCAGGCTCGCAGGGTCAAAGCTGGATGCAGTTACCACAGCCAATTCCGCAGCCCAATTTCCGTGGTTAGAAGCCATCGAATGGGAAGCCTGAGTCAACCTCTGGGATGCCATCCGGATGAACAGCGGAGTTGAGACTGGAAGATGGATGGATATGGTAGCTGAGTGCTTTGGCTACTGCACCAAAGTCGCACGACAGACTTACCTACGATGGCGGGGATTGTGCTATAATGCATTTGCGTGCGTGTTCTTGTTTTGTCTGTCTTGCGTTCGAGCACAATAACATTGCATCATATGGGAGTTTTTACACAGATCGGAACTGCAAACCTAGCCTGCATTTTCGGCCCGGGTTCACACACATGCTTCTCACGACATAGATTAGCATCTTCAGGCGTTTCTTCGAAGACAATGGCCACATGAAAGGGCGATATACTAGCATGGAAAGGGAGAAGGGTAAGCATAGGGGGCTCGCTTTGCAACAAAACTGCTCGGGGCTAGTCAACTGGCAGGCGGACTTTGGCAGGTATATAAAGTAATGGCTGTATATCAAGAAAAGTGGTTCAAAGCTGCTCCATTTGGCTCTTGCAACTTTCTGATTCCACTTGTCTTTGAATCCGTGCCTCAACAATAAAGGAGTCTCCACTTTGAGGCTCATTCGAAGACCATTCACGGATTCATGCGCACCAAGATAGCAATGGCAGTGAAAGGGCCAAATTTACCTTTTACAGCATCTTGATAACATTGTCCATGCCAGGCGGAGCAGCCGACACTGGAGATCCCTTGAATGGTAAAGTCAAATCCTTCACCACTTTAGGATTTGAACACCACAGGATGGAGATCTCCGTGTCTGGGGGTCGGAGGCATTCCTTTAGAGCTTAGTGACGAGCCGAGACGTCGTCGTCGATGAGTTCGCCTTGAGATCGGTTTATTACATGTTACATTTGCACAACGGGACAAGACATCTCTAGTAGATGCGCAACGTGTTGTGTGTGTAATGTTGCGTCTCAATCTTCAATGTCTGCAAGTGTGCCGCAGTGTAAGCAATATGCTTTCAAAATTCTCCAATAGGGTCGCCTAGATCTGAGTGGGACTTGCGTTATGGATATATGAACTGGATCCCAGTTTCTTAGGTATTACCCCTGTAATTTTACGACATCATCATTGATAAATCATCTGTGGGGATCCGCCCTTAAACATAGTCTCTACTCGCCTATCAAATACCCACTTTCTTATCCTGAGAACTGGTCTTAGATCTCGGCCGAAGGTTCCGGTCTACGTTGAACTGCCAGGCCTACGGACGAGCGGGATTCGCGTGCAATATTACAACGAGTCAGTCACGACGAAACACTCCGAATTGAACTATGGGAGTCTCTTATGGTCGATTCTGACGCTGCACGCTTCGAGCAATACCGCTGGGTAGCAGCCCCATCAATTGCGCGCTCTCAAGGATCATCTTGGTACGACTACCAAAGCGGTCACGCAGCCATACCATTATACCACGGAGTTAATCAGTCGATGAGAGATATGGCTAGAATCCTATCCATCAGGAGGCTCGGAAGAATGCGATCTCGTCTTTCGCTGGGACTGGCGGTGGTGATTGTCTTTCTCCTGTTCGCTTTTGACTACGAAATTGCGGCGGCACTCGGGCTCGTTCGAATCCACGAAGGATACATTTACTAGCACATGCGATTGGAACGATCGTCAAGATGGCTGTTGCTTCCAAGCAAACCCAAAACGTCAGACATGAAAGCTGGGGATTGATGGTCTTTGAGAGCAAGCCCCTTTGCGTCGAAGGCATTGGGAAGTGGAGGAAGCTTGGGGTGGAACAGACGCGCCGAAACTCCGACGAGACGCGCGCGTCGTGACGTGCATGGCGGAAAGGCCGTTACTTGCAGGCCGAGCTCTAGGCCGTATTCGATCCATTGCCATGTATACAATATCGCAATCACAGTCATTTTGTTGTTCATGATCTTCGTCAATCATTCGCTGAGTGCCTACCAGTTAGTATTGAGAATCGCGACCCTCTTCGACAATGGGGCTTGTGCACTATCTCGCCTCATTGTCCTTCGCATACGACGTTCTCGCCCAGGTATACGCCATCCTTTCCTCGCCCTCCATGAAAGACATCCATGAGCGCAATATGAGCTTCTGGTCGCCTAATTCATTGTTCATTGGCTTTTTCTTCACCCTGCAGCAGGTCTTCCAGGCGATTTGGCTTAGGAAACTTTGGAAGCTCACCGGCGAGGAACGCAAGAAGGGGAAAGCGGCAGAGGCCGAGGACGATATTGCGGGATATATACCGTGGTATATTGGGGGCAATCTGTGTACTGGGAGTAAGTCAAAATGAAAGGATAGGGCAGAGGAATTAAGAGCAACTCAAATATCAATTATGTCTAAGAACAGAGAGGATGGACGACATCATGTTCCGGCTTGACCGTCATAGTATTTCTAGTCAGGGGCTAACTGTTCTTTCCAGCATGGGCATTCTTTTGGAATGCAAATCGCCTCGACCTCGCCAACCTCTTCGTCATTCTAAATACCTTCGTCCAACTCGGCTATGTCTTCATCTTCCTCGCCCGCCCAGAAAACCGTCTCAACCTTCATTCCCGCCTTTCCGTCTTCACTCATGCGGTCGCCAAAACGTTCGCCGGCATCGCTGTCCTCGACGTCCTCCACAACAGTGCCGCCGCCTACTTTGTCCATCAGCGGCCCTCATTCCTGACCAAAGCACTGACGGGAGTAGGCTTTGGGGCGCTAGCGCTGGCACCCGCAACCGATTGGATCTTTGGGGCCTGCCTAGTATACGATCTGGTGGCGCTGAGCGTGGGCCAGGGACAATGGGCAGGGGATAGGGGATGGAGCGCGCTGTTGGGGATATATGCGGTGGTCGTGGCGGGGATTGTGGGAGCGAGAAATTGGCTCAAGTAGGTGAAATCAAAGTGGATGGGCGCTTGATTGAGGGCGGACGCTAATAACCGTGATACAGACCGCCGTACGTATCTAAGGCGGACGATGGGTATGAAGCGGTACAGGGACAGGAGGGAAGGATGTAAAAAAACATTGGGGATCAGCTGTGCGACTGTTTCACGTTTCTAAGGATGACATTTGTATGCATAATATCATCGAACCAAGTTCGAGATTGTCGAGGGTCACCAAAGTCTATTATTCTTGCAATTCTGGGATTCGGGATGTAGAACAAGCTTCGGTGATGTCTCAGGCAGCAAAGGTAGATACCGAAGTCCAAGCAAGCAGTCTGCACTTTGCTACAGATGCAACTTTATTTATGCGCAATGGTCTGTTGTGCCGGCAGTGAATCGCAGGTACTATCTAGTAGGTAGGTATGCAGCATGAGATACCTTATCCAACGAGACTGCTCGGGGATATCTGAACCTTCGCTTATCGATGACCGGCCTTCGCGCGTGCCGGCACCCACCCACTCACCTGCTTCATTCACATGGACAGCTGCCCGAACTAAGCACCCTTATCAATCGCTCTGTAGCCAGTAAGCCTCCGCTACGACCGATGGCCCCCAGATCTCCCATCTAGCGTAGCGCACACGCTGGCTGTGCTTTAGGTCATGCGAAGGAGCGACTGATGACGGTCACACCGGCAAGATGCCCTTTTGTCCCACTCATTTGTCAAATCGAGAGCCTGGCTCGCTGGGAGATAGCGATGATATGATGGTGATGGTGACAGTATCGTACTCTTTCTAGACTACATTCCCTTTTCCTCCTCAGTCTTCTTCTGATTCTTCTAGACATCAGCTCAAGGCTCATGGCCGGAGTCACTCATTCTTTGTATCTCCTCTCCCTTATGGTGACTTGATTGTACCTGCATGCCAGCGAGATCTGATCACACAAACCATCGTTCTATCGCTTTTCAGAAGCGATATGATGTTTGACTTCTGATTTCATGAATATTCGCGCGGCTTTCCACACTTTACCAACGGTCGGATGCGTCGACAGGCAGCAACTGTGCAACATCACGTTTACACTCACCCAACCAAGAAAAAGGGCGGAGGACACCATTCCGATGAAAACTGGATGCTAAACTTATCTCATACGTCCATCTTCTGAGCAGGCACCCAAGATGACCTCCTTTTCTATCGAGACCTTTACTCTCTCTCTACCTGATCACTGCGACCCAACCACTCCATTTCTGCGACAGATTTCCACCTACTTCCACACATGTATTCCAACGCCCCTTGCGCTCCTTTCTACGACCCTTGGCACTCTTAGCATCGTATCTTGGCTGTTTGCACAACTTCCGCAAATCTACAGGAATTACAAGCTTGGCTCGACTTCAGGCCTGAGCATCTTCTTTCTCGTCGAATGGTGTCTCGGGGATATTTCAAACCTGCTTGGTGCGACATTCACCCAGCAAGCGACATGGCAAATTATCATTGCAGGATATTATGTTTTCGTAGATGTGGCGCTCGTGGGACAATGGTTTTGGTACGAGAAGTTGCAACATGGGCCCCGATGGAGAGTGGTGTTGTGGAAAAGAACGAAGGACGTACACGATGATGGAAGTGGAGGCACAATGTCCGGCACTGCAATTGAGGGCGTGGAACCTATGAGCAGGACTATTTCAGCGGAAAGTGAAACACCAAGGAACGGGAAAGATAATGACCAAACTCAACCAGTAGAGCATCTACTGTTGATATCCTCGGAAAAGGCATGGAGGATGCCAGGCTACGGATCATTTGCCTCTAACAAAGCTGAGGAATTCGGCGATCTCGCTTCGAGTCCTTCCTCCGGCCCAAAACCACGGCCTATCTTTAGAGCCCAACCCTCAAATGCGCCATCGTTCATCCCACCTCCAAGCCTCCTCCTTTTCACCTCACTTCTCCTCACTCTTATCCAAGTCCACGCAAGCCCGACCCCGCTCTCTAGCGTCCACAATCCCTCCCACAAGCTCCGCCACTCTGCCTCTTCGTCCTCCGCCTCGCGCATCGAAACTGCCGGCACCCTTCTCGCCTGGCTCTCCACCGCCCTCTACCTCGGCTCTCGCCTCCCACAGCTCCTCAAAAACCAACGTCGGCGCTCTACAGCCGGTCTCTCCCCCACGCTTTTCGCCGCTGCCTTCTTCGGCAACCTTTTCTACTCTGCCTCGCTGCTCGCTAACCCCTGCGCCTGGCGTGATATGCCCGCTTGGGGTGGCCAAGGCTGGGTTGGGCGCGAGGGGAATTCGAGGGGAGAGTGGGTGGGGAGGGCGCTGCCATTCTTCTTGGGAGCGGCGGGCGTGTTGGCCATGGACGCAGGGGTGGGTGTGCAGTTTCTGGTGTTTGGGGAGGGAAAACGGAAAGGGGAGGAAATGGGCGGGGAAGATGTGGTGGGGGAGGTTGTAAGTGGGGAGACAGTGGCGAGTGAGGGATTCGGAGGGCAAGAGGAGGAGACGGTGGTGCAGAGGGCGGTGCCGATTCAGATACAGAGGCCCGATGGAGGTGAGAGTGGAGGTGCAGTTGGCGCTACGGCAGGAGATGTGCTAGCATTACCTAGCAGTTGGCAAAGAGTCACTGGTTGGATGAGAGGTTGGATGCCGAGTCCGCAGAGGGTGATGGTGAGGCGGAATGAGAGCAGTGGAAATAATAGAATTGAAGCCGAGAGACGCAGACTATTGGGAAGGGAAGACTGGCTAGGTGATGAGTATTAAAGTTGTTCAAGGATGACGAAACATCGGAATCAGTTTGTTCGTTGTCGCTCTAACATGGTATTAATGGAGTTTAGTGGCGCCCATGAAGCATTTCGCATCAAGGTCTGGCATTTCAAAGGCGTTTGTGGTGCTTACCTGCTCTGAGATCATCGTGTAGGTGGGAAAAGAAAGAAATCTCGGGAACCACGTAGAGAAGATAGCCAACCAGATCAAGGAGATCCTTGTCTTAAAATTATAATGAAAACAGGTTGACATGCATGAGTTTTATATGTTGCCTCTTGGGCTACTGTCCTCTGTACGAGGTATCTGGTACGACACTTCCATTCTAACGCCGTCCAACGGTGGTCTAATACAAACGATATACTTTTTATTTTACATTAGGAATCTCCGTTTCAATGGCTGCGGCCCTCACAAGCAATAGAGGTCAATAAAGTTCAGAGAGATCCATCCAAACCAAAAACAAAAAGTGTAGAACTACATAACGTTTGTGGATATCGTTGATCTCATCGTATCGTCCAGCACCTCAAGAGAGGAGACTATATTATCTTATTTCGCATTTCTTACTTTTCTTCCCCTTCAACCATTCTACTCGAGCGGGCAAGATACGTCCGCCTACGCAAAATCTAGTGCATAGCCGCCATCCCCAGCCTTCGATTATATGGGACTACGAAGAGACATGGATATGGGCAGATGAGGGCACGAACAAAACATCAAGATACAGTAGAGGCCAGAATTCTTCTACCAGTACATTGAATTCTAGTCAAAGGGTCCTGATCTACGTGCTCTTCTAATAAATTTCTGTTCCCACAGGACTCTGACTTCTACATCGCGAGACCATTCCAAGATACACTGGGCTTGCAGTCAAGCGCAAGATGTTGAAACTAATTCGAGCGACATGCCCACATCCGGGCAAGAGTGTTCTTCCATATCAATGTTTCAGAGTGTTTCTCCTACTCGGGCCCTCCCTCTCCATCTTTGTCCCAATAATTGCCTTCAACGCTTGCATCAGCGCTGTAGCATCATACCTGACACCCTTCCCTACTTCATTCTTTCTTCCATAAAGCTTGATCGTTTCAATTCCCATGCCAGAGAGCTGTTCCCGGTCTACCTTCGGCGCATCTGGACTATCAAGGTAAATCACATGCGTCACAAAACTTGTGTACAGTCCCCTCGGCATCTCCCACGCTCCCTCCGCCTTTCCCACCCCTCCGGCCGCTTCCGCGATGGCCGCCACAAAGTCTGTCGCCGTCATCGCCGCCACACCCGGCGGGCCCGTTTCGCGATCGATTGAGCCGTTTAGGATCAGGATCTTGACGCGGACTGCCGTGCCACCGCCGTTGCTGTTGAGCCCCTCACCAACTCCACGTGGCAGCAGGCTAGGTGCGATCGAGGTGTAAAGCGAACCGATGCTATAGATGATGGCTTTTGCATCATGTAGGGCTGCGAGCACGCGCGGGGATGCTGCAGGGCGTATCTCCTGGCCGTAGGGGTTAATGTACCAGACGCGCGAAATACGAGCAGGCAGGGAATCGTCGTCCGACTTGGAAAAGGTGATGTTCTGGCGGCGCAGGGTAGGTAGCGAGCCTGGCAGGTTGGCGTCCTCAATGGAGTCATGAAGCTCGGTTTCATAGGTTGGGGTCAGCGTCGCTGAGCTGGTCTCGGCGGAGAGGGAGGGAAGTGCTGTGGGGATGGAAGGGTGGGAGATCGAGTTTTGGCCGACGATGATGGTACCATTGGCGAGGGAGGCGGCGATGTGGTGGGTGAAGTTGGTGTTGATGATTGGAAGGATTGAGACGTGATCGGGTACGGCGCAGATACTGCTGAGGAGGTAGATGGCGGCCTCGAAGCTGCCGGAAAAGAGACGGGCTCTGTTCGGTGTTAGAGCCTTTGATCTGCTGATGGTTGAATCAGGTGGAAGTGGCACACCCAGTCAGGAACATGTTCCCAACGCTTGCCTTTGCGAAGTTAAAGACAGAAGAAGGCCTTGCTCGCTTCACAATTTCCATGTTTAACACATTGATGAAGCTACGGATTAGTTCTTTCTTGGGGGAGGAAATGTTTCCCCAAAGCTCATGTCTCGCTTCAACGATATCAAGCCACTCATGCCGGGCCTCCACGGGATCAGGTGAGAGGCGATGGTTGAAGAAGGCTTTGATCGCCGTTCGCTCTGATGACGCTCCATTGCTAGGAATCAGACGAACAAGACGACCTGGACAACGGCAATGAGATCATGAATCCATTCGTGAACAAGTGGTGAACATACTGCGAACGTCTCCAATACCTACGGTACACCCGTTAGCTCAACAGCAGCGATGCCATTCTGACAGTCCTTACCGGGCCCTCCCAAAACCCGGATCAGTTCACTAGAGCTACCGCCATTATCGCTGATAGGGATGACGTAGCTTAAGGAGCATTTGTTGCCCTGGGCGACTTTTTCAAAGACGTCCACCAAGCTATTTGCTGCGGTTCCTCCGGAGAAGACAACGATCCCTTTTTGGTTTGTTGCATGTACTCCGTCCGGTTCCATGGTGAGAGGAAATGACTACAGTGAGATGAATGGCATGGCCTGCTCCACGCCCCAGCCAGATGTAGCTGCTGGTTCTCGAGCTTGAGTGGAGCGAAGACTCTGTCGGATGACTCTTCATAGGAACGCTACGTGTCCTTAGTGAGAAGCATTATGCGCCTGTCACCTTCACATCGATCGCAACGCGCCGAATGAATGTGTACCTGCTGGCCACCCATAGGTACCTATCGTTCCCCAGGTAAGGTAGGTACCAACTACCTATAGGCAAAGTAATTGATGAATGGTAAGCTAGCAGGGGTGATCGACGAGGTTCTGCATGGCATGGTCCCTGACGATCTTTTTTTTCGTCCTTTTGCGACAACTAGCTTGCTGTGCGATGCAGTCGCCGGAGAACCCAAGTTCATCCATTCGAGATGTTTGGTACACACTTCAAGCCGATTGCTTTGTCTAGGTCATGGAGAGGCATCCATATAGTCAAGCCCTACCAATGGCTCCTTTCCGCGTCTGGAGCTGCTAAAGCGGCTCTTCGTGATTATCATTTTGCGTGGTCGAGAATCTGAGCTCACTGTTCAAATATCATTACCTGTGAGGCGCTATAGCATTTGCTTCGTTGATAGACGCTTTGGGCAAAATGTCTCAATGTCAAGGATACTCGGTGTAAGAGGAGTTGGTGCGGACATATCTGACGCTGTGGAAAGATACCCTACTTTACTCTATCTGAAGTTTATTGCCCGCCTGAACACACAAGGAACTGGTTCACGGAGGCGACCCTTCTATCGACGCTTATTAAACCGAGTTTGGCTCCGAGTTTTGAGTTTTGAGTTTTTGAGTGTTGGCTGAACTATTCATCGGTGCATTTTCTACGGCTCCCAGAAATACCTAGGGGAGACACAATTGGGCTCGCCAGAGGCAGTGGAGATCTCCTCGTGCGCGAATGCGTTGTTCCGGTTGTGCGTGCTGTCAGACATGATATTGTTCTTGAAGTTGTCGTCCTAGACGCCCGCATCACTGGGGGAATCCCCGGTCAGCAGATGACCATTATCACAGTCGAGTGGACTTTTAGCCCAATCCCCTGCTTGAAGCTGTAACTTTCAACGGAAGTCTGACCATTTAGGGTTTGTGAGAGGCTGTCGGATGGGGTGGGTGGAGCGAATAAAGTGTCACCTTCGCTGCGGCCCTTGGGCAATAGGGACTCTGTAATCCTTCTGGTAGGTTCTGAGATCTTGAACTACCTTTCAAATAAATGCAAGCTTTGTTCAGTATTGCTTCAGATATAATGGCGTGCTCGAGACGAAAACAATGTTGGTGAGGAAATTAGAAGGAAGTACTAGAGACGTGAGCGAAGAAAGATGGGCGCCACTCCATTTTGGTAACGACGTGACAACATACCTGGAGGCAATTAAATGGATTTTAAGCCTTTCTCGGCGCGAAGGTGCTATGCGTCAAGGTTCGTAGGAGACTGGTAGCTTACAACGCACCTTGAGGTACCTCATACCCGGACGACAGCCAGCAATCTACCTGATCAATTACGCTATCACACGCTAATATTTGAGGTTGGTTGTGGATTGTGTAGTCTAGTGCTCAGCTTGCATTCAACGAGTTGCCCGTTTGAAAACACCAACATGCAATAGCTAGCTCTGATTCACTACCGGGATATATCGACCTTGTTGCTCGGCCTCTTAATTTACACAGGATGATGGGGAAGAACTGTGGTAGTCGATGCAGCGAGGGTGTGAGCAGCTGCTCTAATCGAGCCATCCTGTAACTGAGGGTGTCGAAATTTGTCTTTGCACCATCCAAGAAAGTCGCATCGACATTGAGAATTTCCAGAGGGATCCCACGATCTAATTCGCGACGCGAGTTTTATGCTTGCGCATGATTTTTGCATGAGAATCGATATTTGTCCTGGTAGTCACCAGCGTTGGGACCGACAGGGATGAGGTGGTTAGGGAGCATCAAGCACGCAGGTGGAGAAATAAGAAAACAAGTACGACAGGAATTCCAAAAGCGCGGCAGAAGTATCGAGGGGTATCACATCATACAGAACGAAAGGCCAAAATCCATCCCATCACCGAGTGCCGGAAAGATGCCCATTTCTCCCCTGCTTCAGATCATCTCCGACTCCCTCGGCTCCGTGACCTGCTCCGCTCCCTCTTCTTCAGGCTCTCCGCACGCTCTTCTTCCACCGGCTTGCGGCTGCTGCCACCTGGTACGTAGCGATCGATCTCCACGGGATGGTACTTCTCCCGCTCCTCCCTACCACCTCGGTAGTCCCGGCTGCTACGGTAGTCCCGGTCTCGCTCCCGGTCTCGCTCTCGCTCGCGGTCCCGGTCACGGAATTCACGCTCTCGTTCCCGATCGCGGGACGCATCACGCTGCTTGGCGCGGGAGCTGGTGCTGGGCACGTAGCGATCGATTTCCACAGGGCTGCGTGAACGGTCGCGGTCGCGATGGCTGGTGCGGCGCGGCGAGCGGTCCCGTCCACGATCACGGTCGCGGCTGCGGTCGCGGTGTCGGTGGCGTCGCTCCTCGTGATACTCGTCCTCCTCGCCGTTGTCATACTTGGAGCGTTTGGAACCAGCATCGCGTTCACGGTCGCGATCCCTGCGTATTTTGTCCTTGTATACAATGCGTTCTTCACTGACTTCATGGTCGCGGTCGCGGTCACGATGCTCGTGACGGGATGAACGCTTGTCCTCGCCATACTCGTCATAGCGTGAGGAACGACGATGGTCGTGATGATCATGGCGACTGTAGCGTTTGTCGTAGTCGTGATGGTGATGACTCGGTTGGTCGTCTTCACGGTAGGATGGATGGCTCGGACTACGAGCGTGGCTGCCGTACCGCGAATCCTCCTGATCCTTACTGATACTCGGGGTCAACGGTTCACCTTTCAACGGCGTGCTTGGTTTCTCCGCCTCCCCTTCTGACCTGACAGATAACTTTGCCAACCGCGCAGCTACGGGATCTCGGGGTACAATGGACTTTGGTGGCAGAGTCTTGCGAGGCGGCGGTTCTAACGAATCAGATCGTTCGAGCGTGGGTTTGCTGCTGCGTGACCTGGCCAAGTCCTGGCCTTCCTTCAGCAGCAATTCCAGTGCCTCTTCTTCCAAACGCTTTTCATCTGGAGGGGAGGGAGATGGTCGCTCAGTGTTTGCTTGTGGTACATGCCGCTCGCGCTCCCGCTGATACTCTTCCTCTTCCCTCTGACGCCGTTGCCGCCTTCGCTCCCTTTCCTCTTCTCGTTCTCGCTCATACTGCTCCTGCCTCTTGCGCTTCTCCTCTTGTGCTCTCTCATACTCCTCTCGTTCCTTTTGCTTTTGCGCCTCGTAGTCTGCCTTCCTCTTTTCTTCAATCTCTTTCCTCTTCGCCTCCTTCTTCTCCATTTCCAGCCGGAACTTCTCTCGCTCTTCCTCCAGCGCGCGCCTTGCTTCTTTCTCTAGTGCCTTCTGCCTCTCATACTCCTCCCTTCGCTCTTTGTTCCGCTGCTCCTTTCTTGTGGCTCGCTCTGCAGCATAATCCGCTTCCGTCTTGCTGCCCCGTCGTCCTTCTTCAGCCGCCGCTTGAACTCCAATATCCTTGCTCCGAATTTCGCGGAGCTTGGCTTCAAGCGCTGGGCCAGCCGATTCAAGATGTTTAGCAACAAGCTGTTCGATAGTTTCTTGAGCACGTCTGAAGATGGTGCTGCGGTCGGCCGCGCCTTGGACCAGAGGAGCAGTCTGATGTCTGTCCTTTGAGAGCAGGGAGGGATTGCGCTCAAGCTCGAATTCAACCAATTCGTTGATGTCACTCGTGAGAGTTTGCTTGGCCGTCTGCGACTAACGCGTTAGCACTGGATACAAGACCCGCTTGGAAAATTGAGCATGCTTACTCCTTCCTCGAACTGCTTAAAGAGCCTTTTCCGAATGTCATCAAACTCGCCCTTTTTCTTGAGAGTATGCAGCAATGAATCGATGCTGGAGCGCTGGGTAGAGGTAATCGGTAGATCTAGCAATTTCACGCCTTTGCGAATGAATAGGCTCTGGCCTTCCCCCTCTGGAGCAAGAAGATTGCCATGTGTATCCGCCATCTCACTTCCCCCATAGAGCACGTGTTGCGATTGTGCCCACAGCTGGAAAATGGGGTGGGGGTTAATAGGCCGAAGACGCGGTTCGCGCTTAGGGAAGGGGACGTTGGCCGAGGTTGGCCCGAGGGGAACTTCACGCGATCCTCAACATCCGGATTCCTGACGAGGTCACGCTGGGAGCTTGCCTCTACTATCGCACCTGCACGCATTGCTGCCAAACAACCATACACTTAGAGTCACACCTCTTCCGAGACATTCAATCTGAAATATAGCCACCATAATCTCAAATATCTTTTCCCCTCTCCAGTCTAACTGGGAGTCATCATGGTCCACAAAATCTTGTTCTGGAGCGGCTTCGGTGAGCATGACCATCAGCTTTTTGGAGCTCCCGAACAGCTTTACTGACCCCTTCTAGGCCTCGGCGTTCGCTTCTGGCAACTCGGACTTGAAATGCGCCCCTTATTCACCCGCGAGACCCTGTGGGCCTACCCCGTTTTTGCTGGCGTCGGCGGTGCCTTCGGCTACTGGTTGCAAGGCGTTGAGGAGCGACAATTCCGCGTGCTGACGGATCGACGAGATATACTGCTGGAGAAACGGAGAAGGAGGGCAGAAAGGGAGCGAGAAGGGGGCGTGGTCAAAGCGAGTGAAGGTACTTTGGGAACTGAAAGGCAGTTGCTGGAGGAGAGTGTATTGCCGACGAGCACAGTGGTAGTGCCACCGGGACAGCCTATAGATCCATAGCTTGCACGTGGAAAGAGGATTGGAGTGTAATTATGTGTATGATCATCGCATGTCACCTCACGATATAAAGGAGCAAAAATGGACTACTACCACATCCCAACCATCAAAGGTCTCGATTCATGCGCCAGAGCAGTCTTGGTTCCGCTTGACCACAACCTTACGACCACACAAACAGTTCCACCTGATTCACGTAGGCCCTCCTTCTGCCAGCGCTACCACACTAAAGCCAATTTCCCCATCCCCCATTCCCTCCGCGACCTTCAAAAACGGCCGGACTCCTAAATCCAGCGCCCGCTCGCTCAACGCATCCTCCTCTTCACCCAAGGGCCCCCTGCACACCGGGCCCTTCATGCCCCCGTTCAGCTCCCACAACTTCCCATCCCCCGCCTTCACCAGGGCAATGAAATGATTCCCATTCGGCTCCTGCGCACTCGGTGCCTTCGAATCCCCAAGTGCTGCCGCGCTCGCATGCGCCGCCTCCAACGCCTGCGACTCGTACAGCAGCGCCGCCCTGGCTTTCGGGGTCAAGGGAACGGCATCGCGCAGCAATGCATCGAGCGGCGAGCCTGGGGTCACGGATGCGCGAGCACGGCCATTGGCGACGGCGTGCAGCGCGGCCATGGTGCCGCACGCGTGGCCGATGGTCTGGCGGAACCAGAGGACGGGCTCGTCGGGCCCGGAGCCCGCGTACGGCTGCAGGGCGGCGTCCTCGCCATCGCGGGCGGGATGGTAAATGTGCGCGGGTACGATCAGGATCAGCGCGTGCACAGGGCGAGGCACGAAGTCGAGGAGGCCGGAGGTGGGGTCGAGGCTGTAGATGTCGTGGAAGGTAAGGGAGGGGCGGGTGCCGAGGGTGTGGAGGAGGTGGGTGAGGACTTCGGGGTTGTTTTCGATAGGGACGAAAAATTTGCGGTTGGGGTCGAGAGTACCGTCCGGGAGCTCGGCCATGTCAAGCTTGGTGGGTTTGAACTGTATTAATGTTGCAACGTAGGGAGGTAGCTATGTGAGATGACTATGCCCGTTTTATTCGTGATGAAATTAATTTTTACTCTACGAAGGCTTGCAACGTGTCTAGAAGCTCTCTTTATGAAATTCGGGCAGCTGAGCAGTAATGAGGATTTTTCTGGGAATTGTAGTGATGTGCCGGCAGTATGATCTATGGTGATGCGTCACCTTTGCTGCCTGCATGCAAGCTTCGGGCAGCGACACTTTTGAGGTGTCCACCATTTGCACGTGCAATACAGAAACTCATCAGTCAAACCATTTGCTCCGGCTGGAGGACACAGGCTTTGAACCTGACATGCTGTGAGTCCGCGCTCTTACGGTAGAAGATGTGATGGTGGGAGCTGTGTGCCCAAGGATGTGCACAGTACGTTCTCCTTTACGGGTCTACCTCTTTATTTCTCAGGCACCACTCAGAGATGTATTTCTTTTTGCGTCAATACGAGGCACAGTACCCAATGCAGCACGGCAGTCAATTTTTAAAAAAGAATATAGGCGATTTTGGTAGGCCTCTTGCTGTTATGAGGAAACTACAGATCATCGTGGCTAGCAACCAGATAAAGTGACGCTTAAATAGCACATCATTAACTTACAGCGTCGCACCGAGCTTTCCAAGATGCTTCGCTCGAGCCTTCATGAACAGCATTGCACAACTTCTTTACTCTGGATGCCAATGGACGACGGAGGTAAAGGATCTTTGTCGTGATCTTAATATACTATCTGGCAGACTCTCTTGATTATAGTTGCAAGCAGCAGAAAGAGGCGAATTTTCTATCAAATACTACAGACGAGATCACCGATGAAATCGCAAGAACATGCGGTGCCTTGCTAAATAGGGGAATGACTGGGCGAATTTGAGTTGTGGCAGGGACACTTGAGACAATCAGGGCTTCAGTCATTGAGAGTTAAGGAAGAGACACAAACAGGGATCAAGCCCCATTCCGCGATAGTCGTCATCTATCAGAGATTAAGACTTCATTCCATTATGTGCTTCTTCCTCGACCTCCACAGATATGAAAGATGATAGGCAGTCTGTCCACCTGAAAAGACACATGACAAACCTGTGGAAAGCCTGTTTAATACGCCTGGAGTTATGCCCAGAATTTCTGTGCCCAAGCGAGATGTATCATCGTTGCAGACAAGGAGAGGAGCAATCAAGAAGCGCCAATCTTGACAATATCCACCCTGCATCGTTCGTAAACACGATTGCCTAGTAGGTCGCCCTTCTCCTTCTCCTCATCCGTGACAAAGCGAGGGTACACCGTCATTCGTGCGTAAGTTCCGGGAGCGCGACGCTTTGAAAGCGTGCCAGGATTTATTACGGTCGTACTCTGGACAACCTAGAGAGCTCGCGTCAGCACGCCACGTCTTCAACGAGCCCTCCTTGGGCAGAAATGAAGACATCAGTTTTACGAAAATGACCATACCTTTGCAAATGGATTTAACATGCTTGGCAATACCAATACATCCGGCTTCACGCCCACGAACTCTCCCAACTTCAAATAGCCAACGTCCAAACCCGGCCCTGTTCCCAGCCGATCTTCCTCGTCCTCTACATCCATTTCTCCCTCTTCCTTTGGCAGTGCCTGCCTTTTCCCTGGCGGAAACACTGGGAAGAAATGCCTTTGTTGCACCACCAGCCCCGCTAACCTACCCAACACATCGCGCTCCATCTTCGCTTTCCCCCCTACACAGTCCTGCACCCTCAGCTCCGCCAGCACGTCCTGCGTGCTCAGCCCCAATGCCACGTCATTCAGCGTCAACGTCGCTGGATTCGTCACGCAGGCGGCTTGACGGGGCAGGCCGAGGGCGCGGCGGGGGAAGCGGTCCTGCGGCCAGGCGACAGCGGGGGCGAGAGCGTCATCGACGGAGGGGACGAGGATGATAGAGATGTGTGGGTGCGATTGAACGAGCGCGTTGAGGGGCTGGGCAATGTGGTGGCGAAAGAGGTCCGTGAGGGTGGCGTGATCGGGGGAGGTGGAGGAGGGGGGGAGATCGAAGTCACCAGCGCGGATAGCGGGATGAGAGAGTGGGAGGAAGGGCCCGAGGAGGATGAGAGCGTCAGCGCGAAGAGTGGCGGTACGGGTGAGGAGGGCGGTGAGGGCGGTGAAGTTGAGGGTTGGGCAGGGTGTGTAAGGGCCGGCAGCGACTAGGATGGTTGTAGGATGAATAGATGAGTACGAAGACTCGTCTTCATCTCCTGCAATGATCGAGGAAGCGAGACGTGCGTTGATAGCTTCATTCTCTGCAGGCTGTGTGGCCGCCTCAGGGAGATCTGGGAGGTTGATGATTTCAGAGACACGAAATGCGTCTCCGCTAGCGTTCATGCCTTTGAGTGCCACAATTTGACCAGGGAAGAAGTCGTAACTTGGGAGCCCATCGACATGTAATGGAACCCGTCGCCCGGCTCCGACACGTCTACTTGTCTCAAGCACAAGGCTTGCCATATTGAGTTTCCCTTCTGCCGAATCTGATGCGATTCTCCCAACTACGATGATTTCGCTTGTGCTTGGAGCGGCCGGGTTTCCGAAACTTGCATCCTGAAAAGACGAACTCGATTGTAGCAGTTCCAAAAACTCATCAATCCGGTCGTCCAGGGTCTGAGAGGCGTCGGAAAGCTTCATGGCCATAGATTTGTAGGCAAACTTTTGCATCTCTGTATTTGATTTAATCTTGATACGTGATTCTGAGAATGGAGGGGGGGCTTCTTCTGGAGCATCAAGATGAGCATTTACTGTTTCTTGTATCTGTCCTGCGCTGTCGCCAGCGATCGCAGTCGTGACCCTGCTTCGGATTAGGATGGCTGTGCAGAGATCTGCAAAGGTTGCAAGTAGCTTACGGCGTAGCAACACTTGCATTTGTGTAATGTGACTTGGAGTCGCTCGGCGAGCTGTTGGCATGTTGCTTGCTGGATTTGACTGCAGGCGTTTCAAAGTTGGCTTTTCGTTTCGTTGCAGTACTATTGACTGCTCCCACCCGAGGAGTGTTGGGCACAAGACCGTCGAGCCTTTGGCGAAGATTAATGGAAGAGCGTTGAGATTGACCTTATTCTCTCACATTCCGAACACATCGCCAGACCCCATCGCGACCCTGGGCGTCGCACCCGTTCTCTTGGTTGCATGGGTGGCATGGGACTTGCCACGAGACTCTCGTTCTAAGATCTCTTGAAGGTCTTTTTTGAAGTCACGTATCGTCTCAAGTTCCAGTTGGGTTGTCTCTGCCCCCATCTTCATGCTATAGGACTCCCACTTGTACATGAGTTCCTGAGGATCAATGGAGTGTAGGCGCATGATCGATTGCATTTCGCCCAGAACTTCCGGAGTGAGCTGTGCATTGGGGGTGGAGAAATGCTCCTTGAGCGCTGCTTCGACGTCTGTCATTTTGGTTCAACTGGTGTGGCGGGAAGAGCGAAGCTGTGTGCCCCACGGTGCGGATGAGAAGAAAAGGGCCTGATGGGAAGACGCGTCGCGACGCGGTTGCTGGTAGATCGAGCTTGCCTCTTTGGTTCTAGCGCGTCACGTCGGACTCGGGATCAGAGCAAGTCCGAGCTGGTGCGTGCAATGACGTTGAGAATCGACGCAGGGATGAAGCAGGGTCTTGGCATGGCGCTGGCGGTACAATACAACACCAACCTAAGCCGCTGTCATCATTCCACTCCAGAAATCTCACTGCCTTGTACTCCCTCCCTCGCGACTGCAGATCGTTTGAGATTGATCCTCATGTTTTTAATATAACAGAGAATAGATTCCAGTCCAATTTTGCCACCATGTCCACCACACAGCCCCCCGTGTTCACTCAAACCGGTCCTTCTGTCTTGGACGAAAAGACGGTTCTCCAGCCGACTGTAGATAGCTTAGACCCGTCCACCACGACGGTGAGCTCTCGCGCCCCCTCTGCCAAATCTGGGCTTGAATCAGCGACTGCTTCCTACGCGCCTTCTTTTGTTTCTGCAGCCCCTGGCGAAACAATCAGAACCCCTTTCACCAACCCTCTCCCGAGCTGCAAACCTACTCCTCCCGCCGATCTCACACCAGAGCAAGAAGCAAAATATGCAGGGTTGCTTGCGGTTGTCTCGACATGGGAGAAACTTCCAACTTCAAGTGCCAGGGGCGCCTCCACTGCGCCAATTACAGAAGCCGAGAGGATGTGGCTCACCAGAGAATGCCTTCTTCGGTACTTACGAGCTACAAAGTGGAACCCAGCAGAAGCACCAAAGAGATTGCTTGCAACGCTTACGTGGAGACGGGAGTATAAGGTGGACACATTTACGCCCGACTATATCTCTCCTGAAAACGAGACGGGGAAACAAGTCATATTAGGTTATGACAATGACGCCCGACCGTGCTTGTATCTCAACCCTGCGAAGCAAAATACTCAAAAGAGCGAAAGACAAATCCAACATCTCGTCTTCATGCTGGAGCGTGTAATTGAAATGATGGGACCAGGGCAGGAAACCACGGCACTGCTGATTAACTTCAAGAACTCAAGCGGCTCGAGCAACCCTTCAGTAGGTCAAGGCAAACAAACCTTAACCATCTTACAAGGCCACTACCCAGAGAGGTTGGGTCGGGCTCTCATATCCGAGCGTAAGTGACCCGATCTCCACTTCTCCTTGATCACTTGTCTTCGCCCTGCCACCAGAGCTCTTTATTACTCCACTCACCATTACTGGTCTCTCCTCCTCTCCCAGCCCCAACTGATCATACCGTCATCCTTCGCAGTCCCCTGGTACGTCACCACATTCTTCAAGCTCATCTCTCCTTTCATCGACCCCGTCACCAAGTCCAAAATGAAGTTCAACGAGCCGCTACCCGACCACGTGCCCCGCGAACAGCTTTGGGCCGACTACGGTGGCGACGCGCCCTTCCAGTATGTCCACGCCGATTACTGGCCTGCGCTGTGCCGACTGTGCGAGGAGCGTCACGCCGCCTATCGCGAGCGCTGGGTCCGGGCGGGGAAGCGTGTGGGCGAGTATGAGGCCTATCTAAGGGGAGGCGATCAACCCAGTTTGGCGGAGCTGATTGCGCGGGCAGGGGAACCTTGAGGGCAGATGGGAAATGAGAACATTGTAGATGGCTTGCGGTTTCAAATGCATTTTGGGGTAAATTGGGAAAGGATATGTATAAATAGATCTGCATAAAAGTTGTGCTATGTGGAAGTTTGCCGACATTCTTAACCAGTATGAAATACCTCAAGAGTCGTTTTCAATCTAACTACCCGTGTATAAATAAAATGATGTAGGCATTTAGAAGATAAGTAAGAAAATAGCAGATAAAAAAGTTAAGTGGCAGTACTTTGCGCCGGGCTTTTCGCAAGGTGACATGCACCACAATGATGTCAAGCAACGTCTCATGTAGAACCTTCAACCAACGGCTGTCATCCAATGACAATATGCTATCGTCAAAGCATCCTCCTTCGGTTTCCCTTTGCTACGAGCAAAATCTCGGACCCATCATGTCACCCTCGCGAATGCCCCTACAGACCCAACGCTCTAAAAGGACCAAAATGACCGATATCATGAATAACGCAAATATTCGATGTGTCACCGGACGCTTCACAGCGGTGTCAATAAATTTCAACGAATGTGCTCTGAAGACTATCCTTGTTTCTCATTTTACCTATGGAGTACTGATACTGAATTTTGGACATAAAGTTTAGGATAAGACTGTTTAGTTGGCGAATGACGTGGCCAACCTAGAAGTTGGGGGATGTCGCTGCCTTCCACTTCATTGAGGATGTGGTTTCGGACTTTAGAACCATACATCGTGGCTTGCTGCACAGGGAGAAGCATGAGCGTCTCTATGCCGCAGACTTAAAAGGAGCCAATCAGTTTTTGATAGTCTATCTATAGGCTCGGCCAAGCTGACCCTTCCTTTCGAGTAAGTACCTTAAAGTGCTGCCTTGACACCTACAGCCGGTAAGCTCAGCTGAGCCTTGGGCGCAAGGGAGCGATCAATGCGGACCAACGAGACGCACACTTTAGTACTGATGAAGTATTAGTTGAATGGTTCGGCTTGAGGTGAGCAACACTTGTATTCGTTACATTTCTCATTCCTCTGTTTGTTCCTTTTAAGTGATATTTCAGCTTTACCGCAGCATCACCCGTCCCAATATTTTACCCTTTCATCATCCTATCATCGTCCCCTCCCGTCTCGAGATCAGGGACAAATTCTTGATATCGAACGCAGCATGCGTAACAACCGCAGTCAAGCAGCAGTTCTTCTGGTACACGGCGCATGGCATATTCCTGAGCATTACATTGCCTTCAAAACAGCCCTCACGAACGCTGGCTTCTTGACCATTGTACCCCGTCTGCCAACCGTGGATGGCGACAAGCGACATACCAAAGATCTTGCCGACGATATTGCGCTGATCAGACAAGAGGCAATAAAGTTGATCGAGCAGGACCATCCTCTGCTTGTCGTTACTCATTCCTATGGTGGCTTTGTCGTCACCAATGCGCTGACTGCTGAGCTTTCGCTCCAAGCCCGGCAGAACGATGGTCGACCCGGTGGCATTGTGCACCTGGTCTACATGTGCGCCTTCATGCCACAGATTGACGATTCTATTCAGGCTCTTATTCGCAACATGGGCCTTGGGTTGAAAATTGGAGTCCGAGAGGATGGAAACTCGTTTCCCGAAAATCCCATCGAGGCATTTTACGCCGACGTTACTCCTGACGTAGCAGAAGACTGCACGCCCAAGCTCATCGTCCACCCAGTGGCGGCACACCAAGCCAAGGCAACGAACACGGCGTGGTCATATTTTCCCGTGACCTATCTCTTCTGCGAATATGATGTCGCGATTCCACCTATGTTGCAACATCGCATGGTCGACGCTGTCAAAAGGGCTGGAAAACTGGGCGTGCGAACGGAGAGCTTCAAGGTTGCATACAGTCCTTTCTTGACCATGCCTGACCGAATGGCTGTATCCGTAAAGGCTGCCTGGGAATCTTCGGTCATCCAAGACCCGACTCTTCTTTCTTAATTCTGGTATGAATCATACGCATGTTTGACGCGTAGTTGATTAATCCATTTTCATCAGGTTGTAGTCATCAATGTGAGTACGCGGCAGATTGTGGCAGTCGCCATACTTTGATGCTTAATTAATACTATGTTAGCCGGCTCTTTACAAATACAGAACTAAGCAGACGTCGGGATTTTACACAAGTTGTATGGACCAGCATGTACAACTCAACACCGAGCGGAGATCATCACGGGGCAGACTTCCCATGCAGCAGACATCCCATACATTACGCCACTTCGCATCTTATATCATACCCAAGCGCACCAGCCTGTGGCAATATTAGTGAGGAGGGACGAAACAGAGACGAACGTTCTGCTTTACCTTGAAATAACACCGCAAGGTTCCGCTCATCCGTAGCCTGCTGAATTAACTCGTTGACCGTGGCCGTCGTACTCAAAGTCTTGTTCAACTTTCTCTGGACCACGCTCAATGCCCTGTCTGCTTCTCCCGCGTTATTCCTACGGCTTTCTTGTCTGCCCCCAGCTACTCCCTTGCCGTTGCCACCGCCAGGCCCAGCAACATTCGATGCCCCCTCCTGCGCATCCTGCATCTGTTTCGCTTTGAGCGGAGACACCGACCAGGTATACAACGGATCGTAGCGTAAGACATTAAGGATAGTCATGATGCTGCTTTGGTCCTGGCGTAGTGCATCGAGCATGAACTCGCAGCAACGGCGAAATACACCTTCAACACCCGTGATGCCCATGCCATCGACAATATCCCGCGTTAGCCGGAATGGTACGACTTCCGGCACGGGCAGGACGCGTCCGGTCTCGAAAGCAATGCCAAGGTCGATGTGCACGACCTCGCCGCTCCGTTCGTCGAGGAGGACATTGTTGAGATGGCGATCGCCGAGGCCGAGGACGTGACCGAGGATGGAGATGGCAGCCGTACTCCGCGTGTAGGCGAGGCGGCGTTCAAACCATTCATTAGGGTCCTTGAACCGCTCCAAGAAGAAGAAGCGCATCACGGGCTTGAAGTTTTTGGTAATCTGACGATAGACCTGAGTTCGTTGCTCAGCAGATTGCCCGCTGACTTCTCCAATTTTTTTGCGGGCTACGTCATTGCGCATGTCTTTCGGGTGGTATTTTTCATGAGCTGGTATAAGGAATTCATGGAGGGAGATGGTCTCGACGAATTCGATGATGCCGGAGTGGCGTTTATCGTTTGTGGTGCCGAGAGGCACCACTTTATACGTGCGAATGCCGAGACTGCGACGACGTGTCTCACGATGGCTCCGCATAAGACTGCTGACTTCCTGAAAGACTTGCTCCATGATCGCGTCTTGGCGCAGCTCATCATTTCCACCTTTGTACTGGAACTTCGGTCAGCGATCTTTTCATCGTTGATCTAGTAGTACCTACCAGTTGCTTATATACTTTGCCATCTGTTCCAATAGCCTTCAAAATCTTGGGCGCGCTCAGCCCTCCAGCTATTTGCATTGATGAGTCAAACTTCACAATCTTTGGCAGGTCTCCGTAATCTCCATTTGGCCGGAGGTCAATTGCCATGGTAGCCGGTGGTACGCCTGCTTTAGCCGCCACGTCCCCAGCTGTGCGAGCAGCAGGTACTTGCTTCAACGACACCTTTTTACCATAAATCTTCATGAGCTGTTCGACCGGATAACATGCTAGCACCACAAAACAGTCATTGGTTTGAGTAATTTTCTGCCAGAGATCTCGTGCACGTGATCTTTCAATGAGTCTAGCAATTTTCTTGGCGGCGGCATTCCGAGAGATTGCACTCTCGTCTTCACCACCGGGAGTTTTCATGCCAGCATATATATGATACATGCCATGGTAGGGGTGTTCAGTACATATGCGTAAGACAAGTGAATGAAGGAGGGACTGGAATTTGCTCTCCTCGTCCTGAATCCTCGAAGATAGTTGGTTCATCAGGACGGCAAATTTCCACGATGGGACCTCGGCTAATTTTCGTTCAACGGCTTCGTTGCTGATCGTTGCACCAGCATTTTCCAGCCATAGTGCAAAAAACCGGAGGACATCCGTATCATAGTCATCGCTTTGCGACAGAGCTCGAAGGTAGTTCTCCAGACTGTGGCCCAAGAGCATATTGCGACTATGCTTCAAGCGCTCATACTCCAGATTATCAATATTGTACCACTGCTTTGCCTTCTTGATGGCATGCTTCAGTTCATGTCGTTCGTTTCCGCTGCGTTGAGGCAGAATTTTGGAGAGCTGTGTAAGTTCATTCTGTTTCTGCTCCCGAAGACTCTTCACCCGCTCAAAGTCTTCTTGGCCATCCGGGTTTTGCAGTTGTTGTTCGCAAAACGTTGCAAAGGTATGAAACACTTGGCCGGAGAACTCGTTGTTGATACGGCCCTCCAAAGCATCTACGGCAGGGTTTAGGTAAGCCTTGATGACCTCGTCGGGCTGTTCAAGGCGCGCTTCAGCAACATGATGGCCCTGTTTGATTTGTCAGTGGAATTGATTGTGTTAGCGGAAGGGATACTCACAAGTTGAGTCAGAAGAAGCGCTTTGGAGACTGGAATGTCTTGACGCTCGAGGTGCGTTTCATTTTGCAGGCCCTTGAGTAACTTTATTGACGACGCCATCTCTCCTTGATCCCATAATACACTTGCTAGCTCCATGGTAGTGGCGCCCCCAACTTCGATGCCACATTTCCGGCATTCGCTGATCAAATTAAGGGTGTGTGTTGTCACGGACAAAGAGTCTTGGAGGGCATCGTGCTTCCGAGAGATGCGCGAAGATGCTAAGAGTGCCTCAATCTCAATGGTTCGACTATCTCGAAGACTGATCGGTATCATGTGCTGCAGTCGTGGACTCTTGCTGACAGAGCTGAACAACGTGTTTCGACATGACACAATATGGCGGGCATCCTCGTACCTTACGGGCCGTCAGTTGAAGGCTGAAAATGATATCTGGAGAATACTCACTGTTCCAGATCCATCCACCGCTGGCGTGACTGCATAATTGACCAAGCCTCTCTGACACTGTGAGCGCTACCGGCTTTGAGAACATCATTTATCTCGGAAAGTGCAGCCATTGCTTGAAGGGTGCTCTGGAAGAGCAGATCTGTGGAAGCCTCAGAGATTGTATCACGCATGCATTGCACAAAGCACGAGTCAAGGCCACCTGATATCGAAATTTGATCATGACCTGTGTTCAGTATTTGGAAAGCCTTGAAGAGAGTCGCGCGTGGAGACTTTGCATCGTCAGGAGGCCGAATATCCCATTGCTCCAATTTTCTGGCAGTATCGGGCAACGATATATCAATAGATTCGTGCAAGCCACCTGCCTGCTGATTGATAGCCAAAGAATGAGTGATACTGTTGACATTGAGCCGGTTCAGGGCGCGCATAACACCCTGGTAGTCCGCTGCATCGACTTCCATAGCCCGGCGCATTTGGCTGTCAAGTCGTGCACCGCGGTAAAGTAGACTTTTGAAGCCATCCTCTTCATGTTCGGCCTTCATCATGACTGTGTTCAACGAAGGCTGCTGCTCCACTCCATAGAATGCATCGGGATCATTGATATTGGTATATATCTCCAACAACAGGTCACTGGGCACTGACGGTCTGACTGCAGAGGAGCGGCGCGATCTTGCGACCTCACGAGGAGCAGCTATCTCTGCAAGGAGCAGCGCTGTTTGATACATTCCGCACTTGGAAGCAGCTTCGGATGCTAAAAGGTAGTCAACATCTAGCCACTGATCACGCGCTAACGGCGTATCCTCTGCTGGCACAGGCTGAGATCGAAGGTACAAGAGGCCCTTTAAGAGCATTCGAACATTGGCGTTCTCGTTTTTGGAGCTTTGCTTAAACAGCTCCTCGCAAAAGAGTGACATCTCATGCCGGACCTTCTCGTTCTTCCCTTTTTCTAAAAGCAGCACCTCATGCAAAACATATGGAAATATGTGAGCAGCCAAACCCTCAATGTGATGAATAACGTGCGGCAAAGCACCAAGAATTGCGTCGTTCGAGGCCGCACAAGCCAATTCCACCGTCAAAATCTGAATCCACGTCTCCGTCGATGTCTGCGGAGATTTGGAGGTGCCTTTTCGAAGAACACCTTGGGCTCGCGGTGAGTCCAGAGTACTTTGACATGGATCCAAGTCTCCCGGGACAAAATAGTTGAGCACCTCTTGCAAATGATTTGGAAGTAGCTGTTCAAATGCGAGTGCTTCGGAAGGATCACGAACCAGCGAAAAGCGCATGTAGATTGACCGCATGGTTTTTTCTGCGAAGCTAACATATTGTCGCCGATCACTCTGGAAAACGTCGAGAAGCGCCTGTATGATGGCTGTTTTCGACTTTGAAAGACCGGTTTCTCGCGCCTTACGAGGAGGGGGAGAACTTTGTTGATCTTGTCTGTAGCTCCCAAATCGTCCTTGAGATGCAAATGCACGCCCAAGTAGCCTGGCAGACCAAAGCAAGAATGAACGACCAACCTTGAGCCGTTGACATAGCTGGAGAACAGGAGCAGAGTAGGTCACAGCGTCTGCATCTGCTGCAAAGAGTTCATTATCGGGTTTCATGGGTATTTCGAAGTCTTTGCAGAGCATTTGCAACGCGATATCTCTCGTGGGTTGATCCACGAGGCTCGGCGATCTCGACTGATCGTTCAATAACTCCCGCAGCAAATCACTTTCTGCAGAATCTTTATCTGCATTTCCGATTCTCTGAACCCGGCAGGCAGCGTTAAGCATCGCTCGGAAAGGACTCTGCAGGCCTCTAACAACGTTGTCGACAGGAAAGTCGTCAAGGTATGAGCGAAACCACTTGTGAAAATTTCGGGCTCTTCCCATCGTCGCGATATGCTGACTTTCCTGCGTCGTGCTCTCCTGTGGTGAGTGCAGGAAGGAACGAAACGAAATCAAAATTAGCAAGGCAATACTGGCGAGGAAATGGGGACGTTCAATTAAGGATGACCTTCCATTAGTCAGGAGGTATTGTACAATGCCAAGCGTATCGTCTGCACAATGATGGTTTGTAAGGAAAGGTCGCAGGGTTTGGAGCAACATTTCAAGAGCGTATCCTTGCAAGGCAGTGTCTCTGGCCAAGCAAAGAACGACTCTCACCTTCCGAATGATATTACAGGCATGAAGGGCGCCCAAGGCGGGATCAATAGCTTCAAAAAGGGAGTGCAGGACATGAACAAGTACGGGTGGACTCCATAAATTGGACAATTCCACAGAGACCCGCCGGCATAAACGATCGACCGCTTCAAGCACAATCCGGTTTTTGAAACAAGGTTGCTGGCCAGGAGGTAAGGCTGTATTGGATGAACTGATTTCCCTGATGTGTTTCAGGGCTTCGAAACAAGGTCGGAGATCAGCACGGTTTTGGAGGGTCTTCGCGATATCGGAGTCTTGATGCATTGAGAGGAACAATTGGCCCAAGATCTTGGGAAGACATTCATGAAATGACTTTACCAGGACGTCTCTTCCTCCAATTACGCTTTTAAGATTGCTTTCCCTAGCATTCTTTTCGTTGCTTCCTGAGGTTCTTTCGACGAGGTCGGTTGTCAAGCAATACGCAGCACATTTACCTATGCTGTTCAAGACCAGCTCACTTGGCGTCGTCTTAAGCAATTTTGCAAGTGAGTTGAGATCTTCGCTCTTTTGACGCATGAGCAATTGCGCGGCGGCCTCTTCTCGGCTGTCAAGGAGTAGTTCCGCAAGGGTAGAATATTTGAAGACTTCGAAAGGAATCTTTTCTAGGGATCTCTCTGCTAGCCAAGTAAAGAGCAGCTGAGCCGAGAAAAGCTTGAACAGGGACCGAGGATCCTCAAGTGATAGCGCACGAGTGAGTCTTGAGGTGCAGGATCTTGCATGATTAATGGAAGTTGGGGATGCTCCTGCAACCTCGACTACATGATAGACACAGCGTCGTAAGAGCGTGGTCCATCTAGCTGCAAGAAGTGCGTATGCTAGAAGGCGGATTGCCATACCTTCGACCCATGCCAAGTCGTCGGGAAGATTTGCGTGCACGTCGGCGAATATCCCTTCGTGAGTAGCTAACACGAAAAGATTGAACACCTCTGGAATCGACGCGATGATATGGTTTTTGACAGGTATTTCGCCCGACTTCAGTATGCAAAAGAGTGTGGTTCGAACTGAAGGCGAGTTGGGCTCTTGACCCATTGAAGCGTTTTCAGCAGCCCCATAATCCGCTTTAAGTCCCATCAGCTTGACTAGAAGATCCGCGAGCTTGACCTGGCAACTTGGTGAGAGTAGCTTGGCAGGCAACGCCTGTTTGACAAACCATACATAAATGTCATATGCTCCGTCGAAAACATCCTCATTTGATGGGTCTATCCAGATCGAGATGAGATTCATCATAATATCGAGACAGAAGATCAACGCCACCTCGCATCGCTCATATTCGTACGAAGCCAAGTACACCTTCCCGAGATGTTCGAGCAATTTGTCAGCGTCATGTACTGCTACGGAGGCGCCAGCTTCGAGGGCAGGTAGAAGAACACGGCTACACGCAAGAAGCTCGGCCTGAGAGACAGAAAGCAAGTGATCCATGAAGCCCGAGGAAATATAGTAGCTGTCAGTATGTTCAGCTACTTCCTCCAGAGAAGCAAAAAAATACATCGACAATGCTGTAGATGATTGCATGGATTGTACGTCATTTTTGGCAGCAATTTCTTTCCTGCCGGCAATCGAGTGTTCTGGTCGCGAATTAAAGTGGCTTATTTGAGATTCCATTCCAGAGTCAATATTCATGACGTCGATATCATCCTCCAAGGCATCACTTGCTCCAAATTGGCGCCTTTCTTCTAAGGACGATGAAAGGATTTTGGCAAATTTGCAGACACTCTGGACTGTCCTCTGTGGAACTTTTGCCGATACAACGGCCGAAACTGATGGAGAATACGCCGCAACAACTTCCATCATGATCTCAACGTTGCTTTCATCGAAACCTGGGCGCGTGGCAAGACCTGTAACTATATTTGAAAGAGTCTGAGTTTGCTGGATCAGTCGGTCGTGTCGCCGCATATCCTGAAAGTCATCCGCGCACGACAAATCCGTCCCCACCAGACAAAGATTCGTTAAAAGCCGTACGATGTCGGCATTTGCATCCTGCGGCTTCGCCGAATAGACTGTGAGAGCATCCATGGCGTACGCTAGCTGTGAATTGCAAAAGTCCAGAAGCACAACGTCTTTGCCAAGGGAAGATAACCTTACGTTTCCTTCCGAGTTATGAGAGTCGTCATGCTCTGCTGACAAGCCTAGTGATGCATTGTCCGTGAAACCATCATCATCTCGATTGAGCAAGTATGCTGTAAGTCTCAGCTGATTTTGGCGATGCAACCAGGCCTGGCATACGCTTCCCAGTACTCTATCTTCGGTATGTACGTTATCTTTCCATGGCCGATCCGTACACGCATAGATGACCCGTAGCACGTCTCGGGCGCTTGTATTCTGGGCGGCTTCGGAAGCGTAAGATCGGTTACCAAAATTACCTGCAAGAACCTTAGTTTATTTTTGTCACAGTTGGTACAGAAAGACTGCGCATACAAGGCATCCACTTCCCTTGAAGCCATTGCAGAATCCGCTCGGAAGCAACATTGAATGAGGAAGAACTCTCTGATAAGCGAAGTTTGATGACAAAAGTTAGAAAGGTTGACGAAGTATCCGTGAGGAGCGCAGGGCCGTATAAGTCTCTTTCGGTGATAATTGCCTCAATCGAAGGCGCACTGGTGCTATGTGTGATCAGTTTGAGTCTCAGGATAGACTCGGCAAGGTGGCAGGCAGCTCTACATGTAGCGGTTGCAGTCAGCTGGCGAGTTGCCACTTGCCAGGCCGTAATCCAGATCAACGCTAGATCTAAGCCTGAGGCAATTTCAAGCGATGCACAACTGGCCTCAAATTAGTATACCAACTTCGACGGTAGTGAAGCAACCTTTCCTCGTACCTTGAGAGCCCCACCATAGCCCAACTGGAAATCTCGCTGTCCTCGTCAGACGCAAGCGTCAGCAGTCTCTCCATGACAAATTGCACTTCATCATTGCCGATTGTTTTCTGCGAAACCCTAAAGACCACGACTTGAAGTGAAGCCAATCTTAGCTGTAATCTCGGAGCACCAGTGCGCCGGAGGAAATCTTGCAAGCTCTGAGATATCTTTGGCTTTTGTTGGACACGTTCGGAATGGTTCCCATTGGCTTGCTTCGCTTGCTGCTTGCGCAATCGATCATCTCGACCTGCAGACAGTTGCGTAATGAGCTGCACAGTCGACCATTGCATTTCGGAACGAGTCGACCCGGTCCGTAGCTGAAAGTTCCCTGTTTTAAAGGCATCACCTTGTCCGGGAATTTGTTGCGAAAATGCTAAGTTGCAGCATTGTAACTGGTTGAGTGAATCTCGTTCAGGGCGACGGGAATATTCTTCGTAGAGCTTATCAACCAAGTCTTCAATGTCACCTTCAGAGAAATCGTCCTCAGTATCGAGCAAGAGCGAAATGTGATCAAGCCCATAAATGAGACAGATCAAAATCTCCTGCTTTAGAGCCAGCTCCTTTGATGCCCACGCTTCCCTAACGAGTGGTATAATTTGCGGAAGCGCGTTCAACATTAGCTCTCTCTTATCGTTCCGAGTACGAGCGAGCACTGAGTTGATTGTTGCAAACGCATCACGATGTGCGGAGGTAGACTTGCTCAAAGGCCCCTTTTCTCCCGTGGAAACCAAGAATAGGAGAGCGGCATGAATGATCGCATCACATTGGAGCTGGATAGGCGCGTTAGGTGCAGATGTCAGCTGTTTCAATATCGCCACAATCTCAATGGTGTCTCTCGAAGGGAGTAGGTGCTTGGCAGCCATTCCAGACAAAATTTTGCCACTGGTACTGGAAGATCGATGAGCCGACCCGTCTTGATTTCCCGAAGCAGTTTTGCCATAGCTAGCGAAACTGATTTTGACTCCGCTTTCATTATCTGCATGCTCGAGTCCAGTAGCGCAAAAGCTGACGACTTTTTCCCAGAGATCTTGAGAGAGGTGTTCAACATGAGCCGGGTGCTCCAAGAGCTTGCGCAGGGCTTTGAGATAGTCCGAGATCAATGGATCACAGTAGCCTGCGTCGGGCACGGGCAATGACTCGACAACGTGATCGACTAGAGCATGCACCAACTTGTCTTGAATCCTCGTGACGCCGACCTCGACTGCGAGGCGAAGCGTACTGGCACAAGTCTCCAGTCTCTTTCCCGATTGCTGTCGGACATTGGCTCTCGCAGACTCCAGATACGTCTTTCGCTCGACGGACGAAAAGTGGAACAGCGTCTCAAAGATTTGATGAATTACACGATCGTTCAGCAAATCTGTCCTGAGGCTGCGTCGAGTATGGTTCAGAATTTCTTTGAGAGTATCAAGGCCAGCGGTCCGTTCTTTGACGCTTGTGGACTTTATTCGATCTGCGCCAAAATCAGTACGGATGGCGATGGCTATCTGCTATGTGGGTCTACCAAAAGCGGTAGAAAGATCAACCTCCCCCATCTTCTATGACAGCTACAACATAGTCGGCGTCGTCACCAATCAAGCAAATCATTGCGAAGACGTCCTGTGGCGGTCAAACGCAATTACAGCCCGAACTGTAAACAACGGGCCATTTCACGAGTCAATAGCCGGACTTAGCAAGGTCAAGCGACTATGAATACGTGTGACCTTAAGAATTGCTCCCGAAAGCCATGACCAGGTAAAAAATTGACAAAGAAACCGTGCCCGATACGGTCTCAAAAGGGCCAGAAGCACGATTGGACCGCGCTGTGATTTGAAGCTTTTCGGCAAAACATCGGCGCGGCGCGTGGCGCGTCTCCCGCTCCTCACGCTCAAACTATTGTCACTCTTTGCTATTGTCGGAGCTTCACAACGCCCAATTTGGGGTCGGCACTCTGCTTCTTGCTCGACGGACCGTCACATACTTCCAACATGGCTGAACCCGAAGGTCTCGAGGGCCTTGAGGGCTTACATCGCGATCTGTTATCCTTCTCCGAATCGCAGATATTAAATGTTGAACGGCTTGAGCTGGAGCTCCAACAGAGGATAGGCGATTTCAGAAGGCTTCTGGACAAACCGCCAAAAAGTGACCAGAGCCGGCAGGAACTCAAGTCAAGTAAGCAAGACGTCGAGCCTCTACTTGTCGAACGAGATGCTAATTAAGCGCTCCAGAAACGGTGCTCCGAGTACAGGATACTGAATACCAAATTTCCCCAGAGTTCACCATCGAGACTATTGAAGTAGCTGATGCACTGGACTTGGACGAGTTGGAGGCAGCCCGTCTTTTGATCGCCTCTCAAACAGAAGCCGAAGCGATTGATCGAAAACCCTGGGTTTGTACAGTCATTGATTTTCACCATCGCCGCTTGACCTTGCTCGAATGCTTGCGAATTGTGTTCAAGATATCGGTGGACGACGAGAAACCCGAAGATCAACGAGTGTTTTTTCGCGAGTACAGAGACAAAATACTTCAGTCTGATGAGACAAGCTCCCAAAGGGGTTCGAATTATTGGCGTCGATGTTTATCGAGCATGGGAGATATTGAGAGATGGCTTCGGCAGCTAGCTGAACGCACTCAGACCATTTCCATCGTTGGTCAAAGCCGGACTACTGATTTTGCCGAACTTCTCACGGTGCAGCAACGTTCCTTGATTCTCCAGCACGATGCGTTAAGCGCGATGAGCGCATACCTAGCCAAAGATAGCCGGACTAGTGTCGATGACTTTCATTTTTTGCTTTCTAAATGCAGACTGCTGGACCGATATGACACCATTCTCATTCACTATGTGCCGATCGTCGCCATCTGTATCGACTCTTTGGGCTCAGTTTACGGTACCACTCCCCTCGAGGAAGCAAGATCAATACACAAGTCATTGATGGATCAGAGAGATACGTCCTCTTCCAGTGAACAGAAAACGTCGTCTTCGTGGGGCCAACGGAGCTTTCTTGCTCTTACTCTCTTCCTCTGGCTCGTGGCCTATAGCGGGAGATTCAAAGAGGACGTGCTTGGATTGCAGGTTTCCGCCAATGATCTAGACAAGGAAGTTGAGGAGCGAGCGAAGGTATTCTCAGGCGTTTTGCAAGATGGAGCTTTGCATCTGGCGTTATCGGTTTGCCGGGACCTTCGGCCGATGCAATGGCTTGATCCGGCAAAGCAGAGTTTCTTGACCTTCCTCCTTCCCGAGTCGACGCCGTTACCCTATGATTCAATACTGCCATCAGATGACTTCCAGGACTTGGTTATGCGACAGTTCCAGACATTCGCACAGTACTTCATTGACAATGTGCCTGAAGAACTCAGAAAGCTTAGGGCCGAGGAAAATAGTCAGAGGACGCAAATATTTAGCCGGTTTCAACGAGGTCCAACGCCATACGAACTGCACTTGGAGCGGTTTCTTGTCATCATCTCCTATGCATTCGCAGATTATCCCGAAGTTGCGCATGGATTTTGGGACATGGACTCTCAATTTTACGGCTTTCTGCAGTGGGCTGCTAGAAGACAGTCGACGCCACTTGCGGCCGCGTTCTGCGAGGTTGTGCGATCTATATCTGAGGGTGAAGAATGTGCAGAGGCTGCTCACAGGTTTCTGCTGGAGGAGGGGGCTACTGCCTCCGGACAGATCCGCAGAACGAGTTCACTGAGCTGGAAGCAAATGTATGAGGAGCTGCATTACTATGCCTCCAACCTCAGGGAAAGACCATCCCCGCCCAAGAACGCCTTCATCCAATCAGGCAAACCGATTGAAGATTACATTATCGAGCCTGAAAGCGGACTGATGCTCCAATGTTATCTCAAACTGATTGCCCATCTCTACAGGCAGAGTCCCTCCGCTCGACAACACACCATATACATGCCGGACTTCAACATTGTCGAGGATCTGCTCATCATGTGTAGCAGTGGTCTGGAAAGCTATCTCCGTGCTTCGGCATATACTGCAATGGCAGCACTATTGACTGGCAAGGATGAAATGACTGGGCTTGGTATGTGGGAAAAATTCGATAGCTGGCTAGCCGGAGAATACGCTTCAAATACTGCGGTGGCTCGGGCCGGCGGCGTTCCGCCGAATCCTCTCATGGCTGAACAGATCATCTTTGAGACTGTGGCCGCTGGCTTTGAAGAATCCATTGCGTTTGTCGAGCTCCTTGAGAGTCTCGTTGCTCCTTACCCGGACGGAGCGGCATTGTATGATGGCCTACCCTTTGCTGAGACTCTTGGTGGGACATATCGAATGGCAGGCATTGAGCCGTATGTCGACTTTGCTCTCGGGCGCGTCTTCGGGTTCAAGTCTATGGAGACCCACGACCCCACCCAGCTCCGCATGCTTCAGTGGCATTGCCTGAATTTTGCTGCTCTATGCCTATCCAGTTTCAATGAAGATCTGATCATCTTTGCCAACAGATCGGATGTGCCCATAGACCAGGCGGTGAGGGTCTCATCCCTGGCAGCGTATGTCAAGCTTCATCCGTTCGCGCGGACAATGGAATGGTTTTTTAACGACCGCGTCATCGCAGCTTTGTTCATGGCTACGCACCATGACGTTGGCGAGGTGAACGATGCTGCTCCCAACTCGCCTCTCGTGATGGCTCTCTCGCGAGCGATCGAAGTTATTGATCTCATCATGCGCCTCCAGGCAACGTACCTAGACATTGTGAGGCCACTCATCAAGACCCAGACCTCTGCTCGGAGTGCTTCCGTCGCCAACTTTGCGCTTGCCTCCTTCGAGGATGCTGTTCTGAACAATCTTCAAATCGTTGTCGACTTGGGCCTCTACTGCGGGACCGGTCACCAGGATTTGACCCTCCTATCCCTGAGACTCCTGGAGAAACTTTCTGCTTCTCGGAAATTGGCAGTATCAAATGCAACAGGAACTACGGGCCGAGTGGACCGGAGCAGGCTGATCAGTGTTCTTGAAAAGGATGATGAGTCGGAGCGGGTGTCGCGGTCTTTGGTCAAGAATTTGAGAATGGATGAGCGCGAGTTGGAGGCAGGAGTCACGTCACCCAGCTTTGCGCTCAAATCGAACATTCTGGCGTTCCTAAATGATTGTCTAGCAGCACTGCCGAATCGTCCGACTCTTGCGCACCTTCTCCTTGGTTTCTCTTGCGGCAATACGACCCTTGACATCACTGAAAACGGCCTCTTTTTGGAGGGCTCATCAGTCTTCCATGCTGTGAGAGACCTTGCAATTCAATATCCCAACGCAGACGACAACACGTTCATATCCTGGCGTGGCAGTATTCGTTGTGGAAGCTTCGACCTTCTCAAAAAGCTCTGGATCGCACCAATCTCATCCGTCTACACTTTGACAGAGCTTCGTGCCATGGACTTTTTGTTCGTCCAGGCCGTTCAACAGCGCATTATTGGCCCTGACACGCTGTGGGACGGAGTATCCATTTACGACCCAAGCTTCCTTCTTACAGACGCATCATCGGCTTTCCGATACTTCCTTCAGGAACGGTCAACTTTCTTGGATTACGTCGCGGCGGAATTCCGATCCTCTGTACAGAATAATACGCCTTCTCTTAGTGCCCGCATCCAATCCACGCTTCTCGGCACGACCGTGTTCGCGGATGGGCAGCAAATGAACAATCCCAACATTTTCGACTTGTTTGACTTCATCGAAACTGACCTGCCTACTTTTGCTCCTCTTTCATCGCTCGAGCTCCACTTCCTCAGCCATGCTGAGTTGGAGGTCTGCCGGACAGAGCGAGAAGGAGGTTCTCTGCTCTACAATTTGCTAAGCGCTGCTCAACTCATCGAGTTGAAACACAAGAGCTTGGTCAATGAGCAGAAAATAGTGACTCAAACTCAAGAAGATCAATTTCAGAACGAGCGTCGAGATGCCCTTGCCTCCTTGACAGCCTACAACCAATATACACACGTCTCCGATATGTCGGGTAAGACTTTAGCCTCCTGGGTCAGATTGGTATCCGTCATCTTAGGAAGCAGCGTCCTGGAGCCTGATTTAAAAATTTCATTCATTCTCCAAGCCCTCCAAGTCATCATGCCCAAACTGGAGAGATCTTTCACCGACAATCAAGCCACTGCGTCAGATCTTGCAGGTCTTGCTCGAATGCTGCTCAAGTTCGTCGACTTTGGCAACGTGTTCTCCCAGAAAGGCAGAGCGCTCGACTTCGCCAAAGACCGGCTCTCTCAGCTTTTCTGCGTTGCCATGAATGGCGTGTGCGCACAGGAATCTTCCTCCGAATTAAGAGAAATCTGCTATCAGATCTGCTTTTGCTACTTATCTGGCTCAAGTAAAGGCCGCAACGGCGAAGCCAACCTCGGGCCCCAGAATCTGCGTGCCATTACGTCTGCCGGGGATCGATTGATTGAAACAACTTGCGATGACGCTTTAGCCGGTCAGGGTAATTGTCGTGTTTCGGCGACTATGCTACTCAGTGCTTTGGTTGTGCTTGCTCAACATGAAGACTCCAAGTATATGATTGATTCATTCGTTCGCCTCAATTTTATCGGTGTCCTTGTGGATATGATCAAGCACATGCCCTTGCAACTGAAGCAAGCTGATGTCCATGGTAAGACTCTTTCCACATCGCGAGCACTGACTACTGACTGGATATCACAGCTGTTGCAACGCTTCTTCAATATTACGACGCTGCACTCGCGCTTCTCCTGCGTGTTGCCAAAAGTCGGGCTGGTGCCCCTCGCGTTGTTGGCGTTGGCCTCTTTTCAGCCATCCACGAATCCGAGCTCTTTGCGGCAGACCCTGACATTGGCATTGAAATGGCAAGCTCAAACGCGCTCAAGCAATATTTCGACCTCATGCTGGCGATCCTGAGAATTGTCAACGCTGTTGTTCTTGTCAACGGGCCGCAGCATACGCAAAGCATGCGTCAAGCGCGGCAATTTCTCTCAGAGTACCGAGCCGTGGTAGTCGCTGTATTCAAACGAAGTGCAAACATCGGCGGGTACATACCTCAAAAGGCAATGAACTTAAGTACATTGGTGGATAACTTCACGGTCTTGATTTCGGCAACTGGGTTCCTCGAGGTAAGCTGGTTTTGGTTCGATAGAGTTTCTGCCACACGATTCTAATGAATGGCAGCACGAGGAAAACCAGAGCCCTCACAAATCGCGGATGACTGGCGCCTTCTCATGAGGATTCTTGTATCGTGGGCATATGCAGCACCAATGTATTATCCAGCATTCGCGATGGCGCTGCATCCTTGAGCGATCTTTGTACATATTACATGACTTGTTCACCGTCCTTCAAGAGGACGAAATCGATACCCAACACTCCGCAAATGCATCTTATCTGTGAGGGAATCCGTGACGCCAGTTTCTTTGAACTCAATGCCAGTATCTTGCCGCTGTGGACCTAAAACCGCCCAATTTCTTTATTGCTTCGCTGCATCGCTATCCCGTGGCTTGCTCCCCCATCCTGCGAGACCGCCCACATCCTTAATAGCATCAAGGGTAAACCCCATGTTCACCATACTGTAACGTATCATACGAGGGTCTAATCCTATCGTTCGTCTCACGGCATGCTGCGTGCGTGCAGAGGAATCAAAACGCATAATAAAATAGTGACCTCTGTGGTGTTGAACCTGGTGGACGCGGAGCGGCCTGGGAAGCATGAAGACGCCCCAGTTTGTGATTCCACGGACAACGCCACCAGCTTCGAGGACGGTAGTCGCCGCCGCCTTGGCAATCCTGAGCGATGTGTTAGTTATGAAGGACAGCTCCGAACGACTAGACGCAGCAAGGATTCGTTCGGCTGACTCGCTGAGATGTGGTCGAGGGAGATGCCCTACTCTTTCACTTCGTTCACATTTCCGGGCCGCACCTAGTATTGGTCAACAGCTGTCAGAAGAGCTTGGTCATCAGCACTCACAATACCGATCAATTCATATAGCATCTTGGCAATGATGGCGGCGAGGCGCGCGTGATAGATATCTTTGTACGTTGGAAGATGGAGATGAAAATCTGCTTAGTCAGTCAACGACCCCACAAGCCATAGCTCTGCCAAAAGCTCACGTCCGAAGAACAGAGACTCAGCCAGCAAACGATGGCACTATCAAGGACGGCTGCAAGATCCCTAGGCAGCTTCAGAACATCAGTTGGCTTCTTAGTGTATTCACGAGTCCCAATATCTAGCTATGCGGCGCCCAAAGCAGCAAGCACAGCAGCTCATCCACTCTCGCGGAGGTCCTTTACAAGCTCGCGACTGCTTCATGAGAAGAAGTACACGGAGGACCACGAATGGATAGAGCTTTCAGGAGACGGCGAAACAGGCAAGCATGCTTTTCAAGAGGGTTATGTTGAGCTACTTGCTGACGCACGATTCAGGTACAATAGGGGTATCTAAATACGCTGCTGATGCCCTTGGCGATGTCGTCTATGTCGAGCTCCCCACGGTCGGTCTCGAAGTCGGCGCTGGCGATACTATTGGCGCCGTCGAGTCCGTCAAATCAGCCTCAGACATCATGACACCCATCTCTGGTGTAGTCACAGAGGCGAACTCACTACTTGAGCAAAAGCCCGCCACAATCAACAAGGCGCCTGAGGCGGACGGGTGGATTGCAAAGATACAGATAGAGAACAAGGAGGAAATGGAGAGCTTGATGAGTGCAGAGGAGTATAAGAAGTTTACAGATGAGGTAAAGGCCAGTGATGAGACAGAGCATTGAACAGGAAGGGGTATAGACTAGACTCAACTTCTATGAATCAAGGCATAAGACTGGGTTGAGAGCTCAAAGCTTTCAACAAATTTCGCATCAGGACATGATTTCTGTTCCGGCTCGGATGGGAAGTATCTGTTCTTCGTTTCGCAGAGGTACCGGGTTTTAGCCGCTCCTAACCGAGCGGCGGTCTGTAAGTAGCTTTTCTGCTTGCTGGCACGATACCTTATTTTACAGTAACACCATCATCTGCAAAGTGCCAAACGTGTTTCCCAAAAGCATGCCCCCCAAAGCTGGTCAATTTTTGTCCTCGCTGATGTGAATCATGTTAATAAGTAACCAGCAGCAACAACAGTCAGGAACAGCTTGAGTTTAGAGCTTGTACCCGATTTTCGCTCTTTTCGACAAAGAACGATAATATGCCTAACCTGTTCACGATACCGCGCGAAGTTCGGGATATAATTTACGAGGACTTTATCACGCAAGGACGATCTGCACCAGTATCACCTCTTGGCAACGGCCCTCGTAGAGCTGTACGCCTGGTGAGCGGACGGATCTACGGCGACTTCGACGATTTCGGCACCGTGTACATTCTGGTCTACTTTCACAGCTTCATTTACATTCCGTATGCTGAGAGGCAAGTGGTGGATCTCTGGCACGCAGCGCCTCCGCTTAGACGAGAGATTGAGGAAGCCGTGTCGCGTGTTGCGTCAAGAGGCAACGTCTGCAAGCTCGACGTTGCAATCGACCGCAGACGAGTGTATCCAACGTGGGTTCTAATAACATCCAGATTGACTCACGTGGATCGGCTCGAGGTCAACCTCAGATTTATTTCCGATCAACACCTTGACTACGAAGACCCAGGCGAAGAAGAGGCCGCGGATACGCTCTTTGCCTCGCAAGGCCCATTGGCGAATGTACTTCTGGCTATGCTACAGAGGTTTCTCTTACGTGGACCCAACACGTGGAAGTATCAAACAAATGACTACAGCATAGGAACGCTAGCCTTAAATATTGTCACAGGGAATGGCAGCATAGACGAGAGATTCGTTCAAGAATGGACTGATTTGGAGGTGCCTGGGTCTGGTTCGGTGACCGGAGAATGGTTACGGCAGGGACTCGTTTCGGAGATCAGAGATCGCCTGCAATATCATGCTCTCGTACGTGGCAAATGGGTTTCGCAGCTTCCACATCGGGTCGGCGCCTTCACTGTGAGTGTTGATGGAAAAGACGAGGCTGATGTATCCCTCTCCAGCTAATAACAGGTGTCGTGAAGGGTTCGGGCAGCCGTGATGATGATTGGATCAAATGTTCGAACAGCAGGCGATGCAATATTAGCTACGGTAATGCTAGTGTTTTAAATAAAAGTCAAGTCTTGTCCGATGGAAGTCCTACATTGCCATCACTTAGGCCTGAAAAACCTTGTCAAATAAGATAGCTGAGGGGATTGTGCTCAGTTTCAAAGTGTAACTTTATTTGGCAATAGGTACCTTGCCGCCGCTATCATGAGCCGTAGAGCACTATCTCATGCTTTTTAGCACTATCATGCCTGTTACTCTGTGATCATTACATAGGAATTGCCCGAATGTACAAAGGCGACTGTCATTGCTGCAAGAATCGACAGGTGTACAAGGGAAGCAAGCCTATCGGACTTTGACTTATATGCTATGCTCCTGATCTGAACTCGTATTGCTGGATCATGACGGCCACTGCTGGTCATCAGTCACTTTGGGAGGAGCAACTGAGTTGAAGTCATCACAGGCAAAGAAAGACTGTGATTCGGTAGGTCCCTCGATGAGATCAAGCGCCTGGTACTCCTAAGGGGCGGCCGGTGTTGTTTTCACATTCACCAACGAAGTGCTAAAATGAGGAGGATCTGTCTCTGGCAGTCCACGAGCTCAGGGAAGCCGTAGCAGTTGCTTGCTCAGCCTACTCGATTTACCTCCACCTCCACTTTTGCACTCGAGCCATACAGCTGAATGTGGTTGATCTCTGGATATGCCTTGTACAGAATGGGGTGGGCAGTATATATTTCCTCTCTACGCTCTCTGATTCAACAATGGAAGCATTGGGAATTGCTTACTCTATATCGCAACACCCTCTACAATACTTTCACATTGACTCTCTCTTCACTCTGAATCACCGTCGCTCATCGACATGAAGCTAGTGTCAACTTTGGTCCTTGCCAGCACGTGTGCCGCAAACTTACAAAACTTAACCAGTGAGTATTGTTCTCGCTTTTTTCCAAGGTCAATAAGTTTTACCAGAGAAGGGTTTAGCTTTTGGCTTTTGGGCTTGGTAGCTTGGCAGTCTTGTGTCGAGAGTTCCACAGATCTCTTTTTCCTTACATCCTCCGAATCTGTAAGACGGTCAACCTCCAAGGTCACTGGAGAAAGGCAGTATAGAATAACCCAAAATCAAGGCATATGTCTGATAAGAGAAAATCCACAATTATCTGAAGGAAATTGCAGTCTATGCGTTCCTTGTTAATCCCAAGAAAGGCTAAAAGAGTCTATAGCTACACCCAACAACACGTCGCAGAGTTCGAATTATGTGGTAGGAATGAGGCTTCTATCCACAAGGCTGGAGCACGAGGGCGCTACTACTGCAGGCGTTGGCTCTGCCATTGAGACTCGAGTCTCCTAAGTGTCACTGACAGCGAATTGACCCATTCTGGACCGAAGTTTATCGCAATACTCCAGCTTTGACTTGAGTCAGTTGACGAACTCGGGAGCAGAGTATTGGAGCAGCTCTAGCGTTATGGAACTTCGTATCCTCAGGTTTCCATCACCCCTGCTCTTCATCTGTCATCCAGCGCAGTTGCAGCATTGGCAATCAATATGCCATCAGTTGGCTGCGCCCAGTTGCCAGTGAAACCAGGCTCTTCTAGGGCTATTATCAATGGTACGAGCTCAGCGATATGGCATACACAAACCACTACAAGGGTCTTGAGCTCAGCTAGCTCGTCTTCGATCATTCAGAAGTCGGATCGAAATGTCGCAAGGAGTTTGCAGATAACGGCGGCATGCATGATGCTATTGACGGCGTGTTTAGCTATCCTTTGCATGCTTTGATTTGCAAGTATACACTGGTATAGCTGCTGGAGTTGGAGTTGGAGGTTAGCAGTGGATCTTTGCCTTTGGTCTCAATTTCTGAGCACAACAGTTGAGGCGAAGGACTGAATCGGAAGAGTCATGAGCTTGTTTTCCATATGTACAGCACGGAATCGTGAACTACCCTTTTCAGCTACAGGTTTCCCCCTCTTTCTGCCTCACCCTAGTAGATATAAGGTAAAAACTTGTACGGGACTTTCTGCTTGAATTGCGTCCACTGCTCCGCATATCGCTCCTGACAGTACTCGTCCAGCACTGGAATTCCCCTTGCCAGAAAATCGTACGCGAAACCCCCGGCAACAATGGCGCCCCATATCCAGCCTCCTGCTGCAATTGCATACCCACTCCTCCACAGCGTGTAACCTCCATAATTGATATGCCTCGCCAATGCCCATAAGCCCTGATCACAGACCTTTCCCTTGTTTTCGGGCTTCTGCTTGAACCGCTTGCGCTGGATCTCGCTCACCGTCTCCGTCAAAATACCGATAGCATACAGCGCTGATCCGGCCAGCAGCGGCGTCTGTGGAAACCGCTCCCCGTTCGCGGACGCGCTCGTTGCAGCAGTGATAAAGAAGAGCGAGTTCAGGCTGTTGACGGTGGTATTGAAGGCGCTAACCCCGACCGCGGTACTGGTGAGTATCGCTTCGTTCGAGATGCTCAGCACCCAGTAATTTTGCTTCACGGCACTGCCGACACTCATGGCAAGTAGGACGAGGCGGTAGGGGCTGAGGCTGAGACGGTCGAGCAACGGAATGCCGGTGGCCAGAGGTGGGCCGGGGGGCAGTACGGAGGAGCCGACATGTTGGATAAGGGCGGCGCCAAGATTCTGGGAGAGGATGCTATATTGGAGGAATGGGTCTGCGGCTCGGAGGCCCACGAAGAGACCAGTGCCGAGGGGAGTGGACTGGTAGACGCCACGCGTTTGGACATTGTCGCGTTTCTTAGCGGAAGATTCGTAGGAAGACATGGCGACTGAGCGTCAGGGCTTCCCCCACCCCCAGAGGCTGCTGTTGTTACGGATGTGATGAAGCAATGGAGGCTAAGCTCGGGGATGGTGCAGGGAACGAAAGCAAGCCAGTTGCCTGCTGAGCTTTGAGCTGGTGTACTTCAGATGCGGAGCTCTCGAGAACAGAAACGCGTCATTGGTGTTGCTGACCTCAAGCCCTGGAGCCGCGGGGATGAAGGCCGCGATAGCTACTTCGGCGGTAAGAATCACCGAAAGCCGTATGTACCTATGTACCTCCATATAATGTATAAGGCTCCACGTAGAAATGTTAAGCCTCCGGAATTGACATAGACCACCGCAACAAGTCAACCTCCCCATATGCCTCCACCGCCTGCTTTCGTTTTGTTTGAATTTGTTGTTTCATTAGCTCATACGACCTCTCTAGGCATACTAACACGCAGAAAGAATAGCAGCAATAAGAACAACAAATAATGCTGAGATGGAAGCAGGCAGTGGAGGCATATGGAGGGTTGACCTGTCCGTGTCAATTTCGAACACTTAGTGTTTCTACGTGGAGGTACGGCTGCACGTTTCTGCCCATTCATCAGCGATGATTGAATATCAAGCGCGAAAATAGGTCTATGGCAGATCTGGAAGACTGCAAACACTACTCCCAGGAAGACTGAGAGAAAGAGCTGGAGTATCCTCGTTGAAGAACAGCGGCAAGTGCTCTGACATTTGTCCACCGGCTCTATGGATAATATAACAGTAAAATAATCCTATGATACAGGCGTGTCCCTCAACTCGGTTCGCCACCCGATCTTAGCATGACTAGTACGGTATTGTGAGTTCGTTCCCTGCATATGGAACGACTGCTTTCGCGTAGCTCGATTTGACGTACTTACCGCTCAAAAGTAGGCCAAGGCACTTTGCACGCGCAGAGATTCTCATCCTTGCCACATGATTAAACTATCTGGATATGAATTTTCTGAGTTCCTACGTCGATCGTCTGTCCATTTGTGTACGCCCACCCTATTCGCTCGTATGCAACGGTACCCTTTTTCGTGAGCACGAGATAGATGGTTAAATCACCCAGGGAGAGAAAGGCCGCCGTGAAGCGGTGTCTCTCGGCCCTCGGTCTTGAAGTCAACGGCATTAAAAACAACTCCAAGTGCTGTCCTTTCAGCGCTTCGATGTTATGATCTGGATACCATTTCATGCACTGTCGAAATTTGGTGCCCGGGAGGTCAGGCAGGCCCCAGTAGCCTGGTAAAAATCCACTCAAAATCCACTCTCCACGACAGCTACCGAGCTTGCCATGCAGTGTGACCGAGCCGTCCTTGACCTGACCCAATGGAGCATCTGTTGCAAGTGATGTCTCCGCATGAACGACGGTACAGAGCGGCTTAGAGAAAGGAGTATTGTACTGAACCTGATCCAGAACGCTTGCCCATGACCAGGAAGGTGCAATATAGTCTTTCGGCTTCGGCTTCAAAGGCCCAGACGGACCTGTCGCCACGCCGATATTGCCTGTACTGCCCTCCTTTCGGTAAATTGTCAGATCCTTGCCAATGCACCAAGCCATGCCATCAATCAGCTGGTCCTCCCAGAGTCCAGCCAAGTAGCGACCGCAGGGCATGCCGAGCCGTTCTGCACTTTCTTTGTACCTCTTTGCCACTCCAGAGACGGCAGGCAGTCTATCGCTGGTGTATGTGATGCTCAGGCCGCTAAAGCCGCGTGCCAGCGCAAACCATTCGTGCTGCATCCTTTGTTTTCCATTATCCATAGATGAGATGTCACAATTTCGGACATAAAACACTTCTTTATCCTTGGTCCAAGCGGTACTTTGAACTCGGGAGCCTGGCTCGCCGCACTCACAAACGTTCATCTCGGTGCACTCAAAGGACAGTTCGTTGCCGGCAAAGTGTAGTACTCGCGGTGCCAGCCGGCGTTCTTGATAACACCAAGCTCTCGTTAAGAGCGGAAATAAGCTAGATCGCTCGTGGTCAAAGTCTCCGTGCGCTATATGATTGATCTCTGGCCGCAGGAACAATGTGTATGGCTTGTTATCTCGCCCAGTGCCGTTGAACTCGATGGGCATAGTATGTGCGTTACATCCCGCATCCAAATCTGCAGAGCTGGTCGCTGCCAGACAGAGAATGCTACAGCCATAATACCGATCCATCTTCACTGACTCTCGAATCCAGTCGTCTGGGCTATCCTGCACAATGCAGACGGCATCTACCCAAAGATATCGTATCGCCAACCGACGACAGAAAGCAATGGCATCTCGATAGGTTTTTGGTAGTGAAGTAATTGATACACCGGCCTGGAATTGGACGATGTTATGTCGCATCAATTTGATAGGGACCAAAGGGCCCCAACAGTAGCTAAGGCAGGCGTAAAAGCCCTGTTGATCATCAGTGACAACCAAGCGAACAGTTTCGGAATGCTCATAGCCAAGGTCCAATATCCGTGCAGGCAGAGCAAGTTCATTGGTGCTCGACATACACTTGGTATGCGTCTGAACACAAGTATCGATCCAGTTCCGCGCCTGTGCAACGGCCTGATCAGAAGTCGGATCACTTATGATGTGCCTTAATTTGCCAACGTCGATAAAGGTTTCGGACTCAACACGTACGTCTTGCAAGTTTTAGCGTATCAACACAACACTGTCCTTGAGATACCTGCTCACCATCTTTTCTGTAAAGTAGGAACCGTCGGTGATCTGCGTCTGATGGCTTCTGATTGTCCTCCCTGAATTCGAAGTAGACCCATGTCGGCCCACTATGACTCCTTCCACCTCCGCAGATGGTTCGTGGGTTTGCGTATCTTGAGTCTTCCTTGGACAGGTGCTTGGCAATGCGTAGAATTAAGTCACAGACTGGACACTTGCTGCGGTCCTTTTCTGCCTCAATTTGATGCAGTGAGGCCAAGAAGACGGCGCCTTTACCTTTCGCATTCCAGTAGCAGCCCGAATCCTGGGCTTCAGTGCTGATTGGAAAGCCTTTGCACGTATCGCAGATGCGAGAAATAGCAGACGAGCCTTTCCAGCGATTCCGTTTGGCAGCAAGAAACTGACCCAGACGGAACTTGAGACGGCCATCTTCGTTTGTTAAGCACTTGCTCAGGTCTAGTGTGTCATGGTGATATTTCCCATCAACTTTCCTCAGATCAGCGTGTAAGTTGAAGCCTTTGAGATGGACATTGGCAGCCGTGGCAGCGAAGTTTTCCCCCGGTGCATCAAAATGGCCATTGTTGTTGCCAATCACGGGATTCAGGTCAAGACTAGCTTCGACCTCTTCGCCATTTATCCTTTTACATTGCGCTCGGACGATCGCTAGGCTATCAATACGAATTGAATGAGCACTCTCTTTCAACGTCATTAGAACAATTGCGACGCTGTTCACCTAAAGAGCGGCTGAAGGAACATGAAGAGACTTGGCCCCAAGCCATGACCGTCATAGGTTGACTACGACTGTGCCGTTCAAGTTTCATCTAGGACAGGCAGCGACTTTCCCTAATCTGTCCGCTGTCAAGCTTTGAGATAATGTAGAAAACTCTTACAATCTACGTGAGTAATTGCTGTGAGACGGCCGTTACATGTCATCTTCTGCGCACCTGCGCTGCTGCCATTTCAGCCAAATAAGCGCACAGCAACAAGACATGGAACGACATGGGCGAGGCAACAAGTAGAAGAATGGTAGGACACACTTGTGCTGTGCACTACTACAATTTCACTGGATACCTACCTGGTAGAATAGAGATTTTCTGCAAACACCATCTCACCAAATCATCCTGCCAGTGCAGCACAATGCAAACACGCCTCTCGATAGACGAACCGGAAGATTCCTCGAAATTCTCCGTACGCCCGCGCTCCAGCCCTGGTATCTTTTTGCCCCTCCCTGTGAAAAAAGCAAACACGCCCTCCAGTCCCTCCACATCCATCCGTCTACCCAAGTCACCCTCCATCCTCCCACGAACCCTCCCTTCCGCCAAGCCAAGACCACCCACTTTCCCGGTTTCCCTTCCCAGCACACCGCACACCTTCTGTAACCAATGATCTCGACCGTGCCACGGGACAGCCGTACGCGTAGACATCGGTACAGCGGTGGACTTGTAGATACGGTACATGCGGTAGATATGTGCTTGACGTGCCGTCGGGGAAAGAGGGGCGGATGCAGCGATAGGGATGTGCAGTGACGATGGCCCTATAGCTGAGGTTCCCGTACCTCGATGCGACAAGGCAGCGATCGATGAGAGATGCGCGCTGATGCAGGGCGTTTTGGGTCTAGGCAGGATGGGGGAAGTGGTCTGGGGGGGGGG
>JAGFVP010000231.1:0-49610 GCA_021031095.1 Bathelium albidoporum | reverse complement strand
CCTCTCCATCTCCTCCCTACCCGCCCTCCTCCAGCCCGCCTTCCCAGCTTCAACCTCACTGCTCAAATCCACAGGGAAGAAGGCATCGCATTCATACTCTCGCCCTACCCGTGTCAGCAGAATCCGCTGCGTCTGCGCCAGGCCCAGCGCTGCGCCGTACACGCCCGCGCCGCCTATCACAAACACCCTCCCTATGCCCCTCTCTCCCTCCGCCTCTCCCTCTCCCTTCTTCTGCTCCTCCCCCTCCCGGCTGCCTTCTACATCCTTCTGCCGCCCCGCAAGCCGCGCCAGCGCATCTTCCAGCCCATCCGCAACAATCACGTCCTCGTCTGCCGCGCCGTGCCTGACGCCGCTCGGCGTCCGGCTTAGCACGACATTGCGCCGGTCGCGCAGCGGGCGCAGTCGCGCCGGGATGCTCTCCCACGTCTTGCGGCCCATGATGACGGCGTTGCGTTTGCGCGCGCCGGTGCTCGTGACGTGGGCGGCGCTGGTAGGCACTGCGTGGACTTGCGATGTAGGCTTCGTTGGTAGAGCGGGAGGAAGAGGAGGAGGAGACGGGACGCGTTTCGTAACGCGGGCGAAGTAGGCCATGTCGGATTTAAGCATATGCCAGGGCAGGCCACCGGCACGGCCGATGCCCATGGAGGGGGTCGCGGCGAGGATGAGGGTGAGATCGGGGAGGCGGGCCATGGTTTCGGGGGGTGGTAAGGAAGTGGTCATGGTTGTAAGTTCGTGAAAGAGGAGACCATGGCGTGAGGAGGAAGGGAGGTAAGAAAGAAGGGAATGTAAGGTTGTGAGACGATTTCAAATAGCGTGGGCACTCAACATCAAGTACATATGAGGTGATTCGTCAGGATCACCAGATCAGATATTAAATTTAGTCTACGCAGCTGCAGAATAGAAACGCATCTGGAGTACATCGTCATGTTTTGTTTACTGTCACAACATAGAAATTCTGGGTATCATATCCTGTCCTTTGCAAACCATCGAGACTGCGCGGCACAACGTCATTCGGGGAGATGCGAAGCTTTTCGCCCGTAGCCAGCCATCAGTTTATCAAGAAGCTGTGCAACCGCGATGGTGTTTTCTTCTGTCTTCTGCTGCGTCTCGCTCTTTCCAATCGTGTTGAGTTCTCCAAAAAGCCAAACCTCTTGCATCTGCCGAATCAGAGTTGTTAAATCCTCTGCTCCTCGAATCTACAATGAATCAGATACTTTTGCAAACCAATCGTAAAATGCACCATGTAAGCAGTGAAGGAGGGTGGCTGGTTCTATAGAAGAGCAACATACCAACGCTGCTGTCTCGACGTCGATCTCCAAGGCGTTTAGAGCAGTGGAGTTTCGATCGACCTTCTCAAGCTAGGTGCAATTACTTTTCGTAAGCAAGTCTACAGTATGCGGTGATCAGTGAACAGCAAAACTCACGGACGCAAGACCGATTAGATTTTCAAATCTTCTGATCAGTTGCTGAGTAGCGGTATCAATGCGGGCTGGTCGATTAAAACCTCAGTTGTGGCCTGACATTTTTTTGTAAAAGACACTGACCGAGAAGAGCTGGTGAGTTGCGCAAAGACTGATCCATAACAAGCGCCTGGATCAGATAGACTGAAAGAGCGAAGGGTTTGTTGTGCATCAAGAAACTTGCTCCGTGGTAAAGAGCTTGCGCTACTCCTGCATTTAAAGAGTAAAACTCCGCTCAGGTACAATTCTAAAACTAGATCATCATCGAAACCGTGAGGCACCCTCTTGTCCAGTTCGGATCGTGGATTATGACTACAAGCCAATTTCAACAACACGATAGGTAGGACTGCGAAATCGCTATGAAGTGATCAAACATGTAAAAGGGTTGAAGGGACTGCAAATATGCTGTCGATGTTGTTGTCCCTAAAGTCACCTTGTTATAGGTAGGTAGGAAGTCGGGGCGTAGGTGAGATTGGATCACCATTCACCAAAAGTATTCACCCTTGGTAAACTTCAATGTTTGGTTGGTCACCCTCTCCTGTTTTTGGAGTGTCTTGTTGATCGCATGCAACCTTCCTGGTCTAAGTCTCTGTGTTATGATTTTGTTCATTGTTTCAGATTTCCGTTGCTAACGAAACCTCCTCCGTCCCGAATGCAAGATCCACAATTTCTCAGAGGCAAGAAGACTAAGAGAAATTAGAAAAGCGAAGCAGCCGTAGCCAATAACAAACGGAGAATCTGACGAAGCTATAGGATTCTGAAGAGATTGGAGTCTCTGCCATGTTGTTAAAAAACAAAGGCTCTTGTTAGTCAGTCGCCTTCAAAGTCATCGCTTGGCATCAGGGCTATGGGAGTACAGCACAGCACACTGCCAGCCGAGCACAGCAGACGCTGGCGAGCTCTCTACTGGAGCTTCGGCTGATCGACTCAGCTTAGTGTCGATCACCGTGTGCAGACTTTACCAATTCAAGGATAAGGGGCAGAGGCTGAGGATTCGCTGAGCTGACTGCGCCACCGTTTACTCTCGTAAAAATACTACCAATTCGGATCTCCACTGTCGTCACATCACCAACATGGTAGGTGCGACGAGGCATTTTGGTCTTGGCCCCAAGGACCCAGTCATGTGTATAGAGATGTGATCTCTCTTAAAGCTGGCGTCCAGCTGCAGTTCTTCGCCTCCAATATCTTTCCACCTCCGACCTCTTAAGTCTTTTCACTGATTTACCTACTTGCTTCACAAACCAACCTTGGGACTTATTTAATTGATTAACATCACCAATGGGATTCCGCGAAGATACTTTCCATCAAAGAGACCAAATGTCAGAAAACGATTATCCACCGCCCTATCCCGGCCAACCAGATACGGGAAACTTCAATCCTGCTCGAGATACGGATGGAAAGATATCATACGAGGAGGAAAAGGCGCCAAATTCACAAGCAAGATACACCTCGCAAGCCGGCTACAGCTCTTCCGATTTCCTCCAAACTGGACCTTTCACACCACGACCCTCCAGCGCCCCGGGCACCAACGACGACCCCAAATTCACAGCCCGCGGCCAATCCTCTCTTACTGTCCCTGACCGAGCAAGCAACGTCCCTCCTGCGGTCTTCTTTCAGGTCTACACCACCAAACGGGCCTGGCACCGCGAGCTTGACGTCACTATCAACGGCAAGACCGATGTGGCCTTCCACGTCCACTTCGCCGCCTGCCGCTTGTTCTCCTCCAAGCCAGACATGACCGTGCAGCGCGGCAGCGAGTCCGGTCCTGTCATCGCGACTGGCCAGTACCCCTGTGGATTCAAGTCGTTCAAGCAGGTCGCATCGCTCGATTTCCCCTCCGCGGGAGCTAATGGCGAGAAGGCGGCGCAGGTGCAGGTGGTGCGGACGGCGATATGCAGTCGAGCGTACGGCGTGGTGCTCGAGGGACGCGCGTTGGAGTGGAAGGGAACGCATCATAACGGGGCGTCAAAGTGGTCTAGTAGCAGTTTGAAGCTGGTGGATGAAAGCGGGCGGATCTATGCGGTATATGCGGACTCAACGTACAAGACCTGGACGAAGCAGGGGCGGATCAATATCGAAGTGCCCGGGCTCAGCGATGTCTTGATTGAGCAGATCGTGTGCAGTGCGCTTGTTATTGCGGAGCACGAGCGGCGCACGCAAGCTGCGGCAGCAGCGGCGTAGAGCACCCCTGCCGCAGCGACGGTATTGCTGCTGCTGCTGTAGAGTGATTTGCAGAAGATTGCATGGTAGACTTTTGGCTATCCTTCCCAATGGAGCTGATGGGATCCCGATACTTCTTTTATATCCTTCTCGAAACAGGAGCTAGCCAGTCACCTTATTTTTTTTTTTTTTGAGCAGGATGGTGAGTCGCAATTCGGTTCCTGCTCCAAGCCAGCATGTTACTTGTACAGTATGTTCCGGTTTCTAGGCAAGTGATGCTTGCAAAGTGCTTGACATTCAGATGTCAGTATTCTAATTTGGCATTTTGCTCTGAGAAGAATGTAATTAAAGGCCTTCGTGAAGGATATTTCCACTTTTCCTAACGTGAAGACTATACCCAAGAACTGCTGGTACGGTCTCGACTGCGGAGTCTTCAGGAGCCAGCGATTCAGGTAGTAGCGAAGAAGCTTGCGAGGCTGCCGAAAGCAAGACCAGCAACAAGGCATAATCCCATGAAGCCACCAGCGGCTTCACGTTCAGGTGGGTCGACCCATTCACCGGCGCCCATCATGCTGGTACTTCCGACGAAGCCGTTGGTGGTGCCAAACAAGAACTGGACCACGACGAGATAGAACACATCACTCTTGATAATCGCGCCTTTGCCATCGACGTTGCATAGGAGATACAAAGGAACAAACCCCGCCCTTGCAATAGCCAATACAAGCAATACCCGCGGCCATTTGGTAAGTGATAGACCCGGAACACCCGTTAAGAGACGGCCGAAGAGATCACCACAGTTCCAAAACAAAAACCCGACAGGAACGAAAGCCGCAGGTCGAAAGAGGCGGGGGAGCTCGGATGAGGATTGGACGCTCGTGATACGTTGCGTGAAGACTGGGAAAGTCATGGCAAGGGCGAAGGTAATGAAGACGCTGCTGGCAAGATAGCGAAGTTTCCACGCTAGGGTGGAGAATGGAACTATCTCCCTCACGATATCGTCGACTTCAGCCGGGTCGTCCGAGTTGGGATCTTGAACCCGCTTGGGGCGGCTTGCAGCTTGCCGAGCCCATATGTAGAAGAATGCCAGCAACGTTGCAGACGATATGCCAACAGCAGTGAGGAAGTACGCAAAAGCCGAGTTCGATTGCCGATGCGCAGTCTCTTCGGCATCGGCCTGCGTATCCGGGACAGACAGCACGGATGCAATCTGTGCCAGGCATGGAAGTACACCCGCCACCGCCTGCCCGGTCATGATAGCCTGAGTATACTCTTCTCGCTCAAAACTTTGTGCATACGCAAAGATACCATTCTGACATAGACCCGTGGCCAGACTTGTCGCGAATACCGCGATGATGATAAAGCCAAAGTAACCGCCTGCTGACGCCGCCAGAAACAGTTTTGTGGATATCGTCAATGCAATGAACACGACTATGTTGATAGCTAAGGAGGCAATGACACGTTTGGGGTACGAAGCATTCTTCTGAAGCTTTTGGAGGACGAGCATGGAGCCCAGATTCGTAACGGTTGAGACGGAAAGCTCGGCAGACTGGAAACTTTGCTGAATGGGCTCGCTTTCAGAAAAGCGATATTTGAGGTATGGACCGGCAGCTAAAAACATGTTCCTGGACCACTATCAGTGTGTTTCCGTGGAAGCCTGTGTGTTGATTGCACAAACCATGCCCAAAGCATTGCAATCCCAACGAGAAAGAAAACTCCATAAGTAGGCCATGAGAAGCTAGAAGCTTTGGTATCGATTTGTTCGCCGTCAGAACCCACGGAACCGCCCTCCAGCGGTTCATACGACTGCTCACGCCGCAAAGCTCTACGTATTCTGTCCATATTGGGTAGAGATGATAAGGACTCTCTTCCGGGGGAAACGGGAGTTGAAGAAAGTAGCCTTAGTTAACCCTCGAGCAGGCACAGAAGATCAGACTGTCAGCTGGATGGAACAGCATATCGACTTCCAGCTGTCTCGTGTTGTTTGCGCGTGAGGGCGTCTGAAGCGCGAGGGTGGCCTTAGACAGCTGACTGAGCATGATCTGCTACACTGGCGTCACCAACTTGCTATTTCTAGCTGCCTCATCATCCTTACCTCCGCGCCGAATGTCACAAGAAATACGTACTTTTTCGCAAGAAATTGGAGAGAATATGCTTGAATCTCAAGCTTTCGTTTTCGATAGCATTTCTGCACGATATCTGTATACTATCTTGACCAGGGTCTTATTCACCTCTGCGCATCTGGCTGTTGACCGCGTAGCTTTCGTCTGGCTGCAACCAACGTTCGTTTACGAGATGACGCTCAAATCCATGCTATGAGAACCTTTGAGAAGTCCAGGTTCTGGAAAAAATGGTAAATCTATGCCGACCAAACACATGAATGCAAATGTCTATGATACAGGGTATCACTCTATTCCAGACAGAACTCCACCCATGCAAATCATTCCCATTATGAAGGCCTCTTAAATGGATGCGCTTCCGTGTTGCTATTTCAGCTTTAGTGACGTGCTATCCTTGTATTGATTGGTGACAGGACATACAATACGTATTCGTCTAGACTGACGAGGTCGGGCTCTGAGAAAATAAGGTAGTAGTACTTGAGCGTTTCCGCTGTCCAGAAGGACTCCATGCTATCAAGCTTGCGAGGAGAAGTGGACGTGACATCTTCAATACTAGCGTGCTGAAGATTGTATTAGCTCCAGTACGTGAACGGTGTAAAAAGGAGACCTACTGCAATATCGGTCCTAGTATATTTGTTCACAGCTTGGAACATATCCCATGCTTTATCTTGCAGAGTGTGGTTTCCCGTTATACGGTACATGATGAAGACGGATTCTATAGCTTCTGGTCTACCCAGGAAGTCAGTCGCGGCTGCTGGGTTGGGGATCAGAGTTCCTACCGAAGGATGTATTTCCTTTCTCGTATCTCAGTAAAGCCGGGGATTAGGCCCATGTCCCTTACAAACTGCCCTGCTCGCTCTAATGGCGGATCTTCGTCCTCGTCATCATGATAATGCAAGCTATCAGCAATCCATTGATGGTATCGGTCCATGCTCCATACGCAGTCGTCCGGGTCTTTGCATGGAACGGCGCGAAAAATTTCGGGGCCAATACCTGTGGGCATAGACTCATAAGACCAAATGCAGCCATCCGTCAGCTTTCGAGCAGTATCCAATTCGTCGGGTCGGTCAAAAATCTTGGCTCCAATGCCGACCATACCGCCTACGAAACAGGTGAGATGTTGGCCCTCCGGATCAAGTCGTTGATTCGCAGTTCCCACGTCTCTTGCAGTACCTGCGATAAGAATGTCCTGATTGTGTTCGTTGAGAGGACGGAAAAAGATGTGTTTGTTCGCAGCCGTCATGGTCCCTTCATACATTTCTCGATATTGTCGAGTCGAGCCTCCGACTAGGAGATGCTGTTTCGGAAAATATTCGTAAAGCGAGTCGGACATGGCTCCAAAGGTGAATGTGCCGTCTCCACGAAAGTCCATCTTCCGGGCATTGACCATTAAGGGCCACATTCCCGGAAGTCTGGTCTGTTTTTGCTGTTCGGCAAGTGCATCATAGATGCGCTGGATTGCATCAAAGTACTTTGGGTCACCGGTAAGCTGCGTCAGGCGGGTGAATTCCATGGAAAGAGAGCCGATATCAGCAATGGGGACGCTGAGACCAGCTTCCTGATCCTCGCCAGCGGCAGCTCTTGCCCATTCCCAGTAGGTAATTGGCATCCGGTTGGGTGTATCAAAGGCAGCATAAAGCATGTCGCCCAACTCCACTGCCTTCTTCACCAGGATTGGATACTTTCCCCGACTCAGATCATAAGCCCCAAGAAGTCCTCCCACATAGCGAATCGTAGTCTCAAAGACGCTAATTACGGTACTATCTGCAGAAGTAAAGTCTATCTTTTCGACAGCTGCTACAGCTATGGCAAACTCCTTCTTCATGCCCATGATCCATAACGTGTCCAGTGTATCTATCAAAGTTGCGCCCCAACCGCCAAAACCATTTTTATACTCCCCAGACAAGGGGGTAACCTCGTCCTGAAGCCATGCATGCTGCTGGTATCCTTTGTAGCTATGAACAAAGCTCTCCCGGACTGCCTCCAACCTTGCTTGCCTTATGCGCTTCTCTGCCTTCGTTTCTTTGCCAAATTTGTATTGTATCTTTGGTATATTCTCGGGCGTACCGCTTGGCATGGATATCATCGATTCCACAGGGTAGCGCGGTGAGAGGGCTTTCCAGTCGACATGGGGCCTGGTGCTGGTCGCGATGTCCGAAATTCCTGTAGGTTCGATCTGCGTCTGAAAAAGTCCCCAACCAAATACATTGTGAACCTGGTAAAGACAGAAAAGGAGAGCGACTGCAAAGAAGACGATCCGCCTACGGAAAAATGGCATGCTAAAATGACGCCGAAAACCGAGGGCGCATTGATGTACAGAGAAAAGGAACAAGCCAAAAGAAGCAGCTATGAGCAAGGTCTCTACGGGTAAGGATGTAAGGACATCTTGCTTCAACATCAAGAGCGTGTGAAGCAAAGCGCGGTGAGTAGTCCGGTCCGAGGGGTTGGATGGTCTTGGCGGCCACGTTTCATAAAGTTGCATAGCCGAACGGGATAAAATCCAGCATGTTATGCCAAGAGTGACTTGCCTTGAACGAGTAGGTACTCTAGGTAGGGTAGATGAAAAGCGCCTTCGCCCTTGTTACATCGCTCTGCCCGTCGCCTACTTTTTTTTTGGTAGGAAAAGAGGTTTGGTGGCGTCTGGGCGGAGGACATTGTCGTTAATGGTTCAATTCTCCACTTGGCGTGTCTGGCATCCCATGGTGCAGGGATTATGTGCATGAAATTTCTCAATTTAAGCTGCAGCTCATCGTAGCTCTGATGAGCTGTAGATTCTGCTTATGTTATCACTACAATGAAGACAAGAAGGTGAGTTGCGAGATCGGGATCTCGTGCCACACCGAGCTGACAGTTACACAGTATATTTACAGTTGCGGAAAATCAGCCACGTCCGACATTGGCCGAAGTGGAGGAGCGCATTTCGAAGGCATACGATTGCGCTCCTGTTGGTCGTTGGCACCTTGACATTCGCCAATTTCGATCGACAGTTTCATCCACCGTTGACGCTGTACCACGCGGCAGTGCAGCAGCACCCACTTCCCTGCAGGTGCTGAGTATGTCAACAGGGGCTAGTCCACCAGAGGTCACAGTGATCAGTAGCATGGAAGGCCAGCCCCAGACGAGCACTGGTATTGGCAATAGCGATTTCGAAAATTTTTTGCAGCTGGTCACTTCCAAGCTCGGAGGTCTCTGGACACCGAGACCACCAGGGCAAGTTGCAAGTGGCTCGGTGTACGACATTGGCGAATTCCTTATTCGAGTTGGAGAATTGAGACCAGTAGGCAGTCAAATGGCGTCGAGGGGGCTCATTGTCATGATCGAGGAGGTGGAGTTTGAGTTACCAAAGGGGATCTGGAACAGGAACAGTGATTTTGGATATGCAGACTATTTGGATCCCGACTCGACTGTCGGCCGAGACATGTTGAAGGAAATTTGGAACAGGCTGCATATTGGAGGAGGCAAGGAGTTTTTTGGATCGGGACCCCGTGGTGCTAAATCTGGTAGATTTGAAGAAGCCCAGCTGATATGCGAAGCTTTGCGCTTGCGTTGAAGAGACTGAACATCTGTTCACGCGAGAGGATGCTCCCTTGAGGAGATAGGTACACTGCTATGCTGGTCAAGCTGAAGAACCAAAGAGAAGTTCAGCACGTGCAGTTCGCGTCCAAGGACAACCCGTCACGGATGCATTTTGCTGTTTGGCTCTGTCACACCTTTGTCAGCGTACGTTCCATTCGTGATGATTCCACCTGCGTCTGTCAGAGTTTCCACGTGATGGAGATGACAACAACGAGCGGGCCAGCGCATTTTAATCTATCAAGCCGGACCAACGGCCGACCTGGCCACACGGTCAACGGCATGGATCGGCCGCCCCAGCGAGTAACGAAACAAACATTCGGAGGATTCGAAGCTGGGTGATGGCGCCAAGATTGCTGTGGGTCGGCCGGCGCATCGCCAGGCCCTCCGCAAGGATGGTGGAGCTGGCCGACGCACAAGGATTCCACCCAAACTTTTCTACGCTGTGTTTCATGAATGCGCCCATCACCCGCTATCGCGACCCGTAATCTACTGACGCTCCGCCATTTGATAGCGCTAAAATGAGGGCCGGCCGTCGCTCTGTGTTGGTCCGCCTGTGCATGCGCCGCTCAGGATATATGTCCTGATAAACTTACTTCATGTCACTCATGATCATTCACCAGTAGGCCATCTAGGTCGTCCATTCCTTTGCCCGTTGCGAGACTTTGCATTTCTCTTGACACCTCCCTGGGGGAAACAGTCGCTCATTCACCTTTATTCTGCAAGTTCATACAGTCACTCATTCATTGTTGATCAACAAGCCACACTCATTTACCGTGTTTTGATTTATTCGACTTTTCCTTGAAGCGCTGTCGAGTTCGAAGATGAAGACCTGGACCAAACTCATATCACTGTCATGCTTCAGCATGTTCAGCGCCTCTGCTCAGGCGGCTGATGTCTTTGCCCACTTTATGGTTCAAAATTCCTATGCGTACGACGTGGCGACTTGGAAAAATGACATGACAAGCGCACAACAGGTGGGCATCGATGGCTTTGCCCTCAACTGGATCCCCCCTTACTGTAGCTCGACCGACCCGAAACACTCGCTCGCGTGGCAGGCAAGTAGTATTGCAAACGCCTTCACGGCTGCGGAACAACAGGACTTCAAGCTCTTTTTCTCGTTCGACATGAGTTACGGCGTTGGCAGCAACTGTCCTACTGGGCTTGCATGGAACGAAACATACATGTCCTCGATCATCAGCAACTACACCAACAGCAGCGCAGCGTATAAATGGAACAATCAAATGCTGGTGACTACTTATGCAGGAGAGGCATATGGCAATGCTTTCTTTCAAAACCTAAAGCAGACTCTCTCGCAACAAGACATCGATATCAGTATTGCCCCAGGCTTCGTGACATATGCGGAAGCTGCGCAAAATGAAGCCGCTGCTGGCCAGGCCAACGCCTTTATGTCAGCCTTTGACTCTCTTGATGGGTTCCTTAACTGTCAGCGTTCCCCAAAATCTACCTTTGGGTCACTGCTAACGATGACCAGGGCAATCTTGGCCACTAAACAAGAAGCTAAACAACACGGCTGACATCGACGTTGCCCTCCAATCGACCCTTAAAGCCGCTGGCAAAAAGGGTCCATACATCATGGGTAAATCTCCGCCTCCCTCCTCGATCCAGACGGCCTTCCCCCAGTCTTTACTAACGGTCCTCTCCAGCTGTTTCACCCTGGCAATACAAGGACCTCGACGACGGTAACCCTGAAAACAGCTGGGTCTCCTACTCCGACTACCTCTTCAACGACCGCTTCCACGCCGCCGTCACCCAAGTCCACCCGGACATCATCGAGCTCCAAACGTGGAACGACTGGGCCGAGTCGCACTACCTGCGCGACCTGCCGGCCTCCTTCGCCTCCGGCCCAGCCTCCGCCGAGCTCGGCACCATGCTCGCCTACGTCAACGGCACCGACCACGCCGCGTGGCGCCTCATCGCCGACTACTACATCGCCTGGTACAAGAGCGGCAGCGCGCCCGCCGTCACGCAGGACCAGGTCGTCTACTGGTACCGTCGGCACCCGAAGAGTGCCTCCTGCTCCGGCGGCGGCTCGGCGGTGCGCAATGCGAACTTGCCCACGGACGCGGTGTTTGCGTGGGCGCTGGTGCGCGACAACGCGACGACGGTGACGATGAGCGCGGGCGCCAATGCGCTGTGGGAGTTCACGGCTAGTCCCGCGGGAGGCCCCAAGATGGGGATGGTCCCGTTTCCCAGCGACTTGGGAGATGGCATCCTGCCCGAAGTGTCGATCAGTCGGGGCGGCCAGACGATTACGGGGAATGCGTCGGCTTTGATCACGCAGGACTGCGAATATCAGGACTTTAATCCCGTCGTGGGACTGGTCGGGTCCGGAGAAAAGTTGAACTTGGTGACTCAGAAGGTGATTGCATAGGTAGGCACCGGCGGAGGAATGTTGGAGAAGCGTGGAGCTGAGCAATGGCGAGGGTGCGGATGCAGAGCATGGGGTTGGATACCACACTGCTGCAATAGAGATTCTCTTCACGAAATACATCTAGGGATATCATGAGTTTGGACTAATGTACATAGGTAGCTTTCCTTCAGCATACGACCCGGCTAGGACACAGTTCGACGGGATGTTGGAATTTGTTGATACATCTTTTCGGCACTATCCAACCATACCATTCGCGTCAATCCTATTTGATTGATTCTACTTGCAACCCTAAACCTGCCTTGGTGAGATTGTCCACGTACGACTGCCCGAGAGTGGCAGGTGTTAGAATGCCACCACCCAATTCATGCGCTGCAGTATGTGAACGTAGAATAGTGAGAGCAGCCTCGGCGGCGAAGACGCCGGTGAGATGGTAGAAGCTACCGTTCCATTCCAGTGTTGACATGGCACGAGGACGCAAGGTAGCAGCAGTGTCAGCCTTGCCAATAGCTTTGCATACGAACATGTCTTTTGCCGCTTCCCTAAGCGAGTGTAAGCTTTCTCAATAAGGGAGAAAAAAAAGGTGATGAGAGTGAAACTGAATCACATGCTTACTCTCTGGTCGGACCTTGGCCAGGAGCATACACCATCTTCTTCATCAACCACCGGGCCGGCTTGAGCAACAGCGCTATTGCACCGAGTTGAAACGCCCAATGGATGAGGATGGCCTGAACGAAGTTGTTGGCCTTTGCGTATGGACTGAAGCGAAAGTTGGAACCGTATTGAGAGCCAGAACCGAAGAGTCCCCAGGATCGATAGACAAGCGTTCGGTCGGTAAGACCGTTGATGGACGTCGTCAGTGTGCCCAGATCAGGAACAGAGCGCACACCGAACAAGCTTCGAGCAAGCTTGCTGAAGAATGTCTGCTTTGTCTGTGCATTAGTGGACTTTGGAGGGGGCACAGGGGAAAGTGCATATGGTTTGCTAGTTTTGGCAAAGTACGACGGTGAGTATTTGTCGAAGATGCTCATGACGGTGGCAAGAGTGCCACCGCTTGGCTTCCCCTTGACCTTGACAATGGCGAAAATGACCTCTGCAGTTGGGAGTGATGCAGTTCGGCGGAGGTGGGTAACCAAGAGCCAGGTAAGAAGGTCAGCAGGAGCGCTCTCGATGCCGATTTGTGGGATCATCTACCGTTTGTTAGCTCGCTTGCCAATATCCATAAGCAGCGATCCTCCGAAACCGCGGCCCATTCATCTATTAAGTTTGAATTCGAACGATACGAGACACCAAGGATGTCCATGATTGCGCGGCAGGAGAGCACCTACAATTGCTCCATTCCTCTTGGCAAGATCATGATATTGATGGACAATATCATACACCCAAGGCGTTTCCCCCGTCACGTCAAGGTAATGTGTGCCATTGGCAGCACACGCCTCCACAACAGGAGTACCGTAGAGGTGATACGGGCCAACAGTACTGATCAGAACCTTTGTCTTTTTGGCTAAGCTGTGGAGGTCTTCTCTGGTAATTTGGGATACTTCGATACCTGAATCCAGTCAGAAGCGGAAACAAGGTTCTAGCGTAGCCTGAATTTACTAGGCTGAAGCCTATCGGGATTAATTGCTCTCAGCTCTTGTACTAGATCAGTCAGCTTCGAAGCAGAGCGTCCAGCTACGGCCCACTTGAGATCGGTAGGCAGGTTTGCGGTAATGTGTTCAGCGGTATACTTTCCGGTATAGCTGTGCACAGATTAACAACCGAAGAGCAAACGCTGCTAAAACGAACCCAGTGGCGCCAAGGACGACTATGTCATATGTACGAGCGTCGGACGCCATGGCTTGAGAAGGAGAGCTGAGACTGTCACGACCACTTTAAGAAATGCGCGCAGACGTTGAAAGAAATGCAAGGACAGACGAAAGACGGTAAAGCGAGAACGACGTTACAGAGAGCAGACTTAACCTTGTCGACTACAATTTTCGTGATGTGCAGCTTGGCCGAGGTGCCCAGAAGCACGTGAGGAAGCAGTCTAAGCTCCGCGTCTCCGTTTGAGGCAAGTTGTGAAGACGGCGGCAATGTCTAAGCGAGTGCCTCTGCCGTCCGTGCGCACACCACCATCCTCGAAATCCGCTTGCACACCACAGCGTCTGGCCATTTGCACAACAGCATCCCTCTCCACCATCGCATCGTCATTCCAGCGCCAATTCTACAAAAATGACCAAACGCACCAAGAGTGAGTCGAATGTCGCACCGTCGACTTGACAAGACTGATCTTTCCCCACAGAGGTCGGCATCACCGGCAAATATGGCGTAAGGTACCCCGTCAAATAAGGCCCAGGGCGTAGCTAACTTTTCGCAGGTCAGGCAAGTCGCGCCGCTCGACGACTCTCGCTGCTGCATATCGCGCTCCTTTGAGAGTGCTTCTTCTAACACAAAGGCAGATACGGCGCCTCTCTCCGAAAGCAGGTGAAGAAGATGGAAATCACCCAGCACGCACGATACGCTTGCAGCTTCTGCGGCAAGACGGCCGTCAAACGTGAAGTAGTCGGCATCTGGAAGTGCAAGTCATGCAAGAAGACGGTTGCTGGAGGAGCATACACAGTGTCGTAAGTCGATGCGTGCGGTCCATGGATGAGAGATGGAACAGTGATTGGCTAAAACTCTGACCACCACAGAACGCCCGCGGCTGCAACTACGAGATCAACAATCCGTCGTCTGAGAGAAATTGCGGAGGTATAGACGGGTAGTGTGCTATTCTGGTTGGCGCTCCGGGTTCACATTTGCTTTCTACCGGCCTACAATGGGTCCAATGTGCCTCCGCGATGTCGATAGCATATCAATCGATCGAGGTTTGCCGCACTTGAGAATATCAAGACATTTTACGTGAATGACCATGAACGATTCATCAAAGATGCTCGCATTTCTACGGATAGAGATGGCCGGCAATAGCGACCGGCTCTCCTTGAGTACGTCAATACTTTCTAGCGTCCGAAGCAAATAGTTCGAGTCCGTGAAATCTACTCGTGTGCACTCATGCAAATTAGCTGCTGTCACTGGCTCCAGTGCCTTGGCGGTCTCTTCAGATGAGCCTCGTCGGGCTGTCGCCTTGGTCTGAATCACATGTTTCAGAATAAGTCATGATTATGCGGTTGCCTGATTTGAGTTTTGACCCATCATGAATTATGCAAATCTTGCACATCTCCAAGTGTGACCAGTCCAGGTCACAGGGTTCCATGGACTCGACCACAGCCCTTTCTGGCGCTTGAGAGGCCCTCATCTGCTCCAACCCGGCGGGAGAAGGACGCGTGCACGTTAGATTGAGTCTAGGGAAGGTCACATTGGATCTCGTCTGCATAGCAGCCGCGCAAGCCCAGGTCCCCATCTGTGCAGGCGTTGTCGTTCTGTGCTGGCCAACAGGCCGTCTGCCTGCTTAGCGCCTGCTTTTAGCGGCCCTTTAAAGCTGCTCCGATGCCCCACGGCCATCTATCTCTCTCCGCTACCTCTTTATAAGACCAGCTCATCTTCTTTTGCCCATGCACCTCACATTGTGCTCTGTCTTTCTGTCTTCAACTTTCCCTCCTCTCGCCCTGCATGGCCGAGACTTGTATTGTCTGTCTCGGTGACCTGGCTGGCGCCCGTGACGCATCTCCAAGCCAGCCCGCAGCCACCGGCGACAATCTTCACGCTGTAATCAGTACTGGTCCTGTTCAAACAGACTTCCCACAACCACACAACAGCCCCAAGGAAAATGACGAGACGATTGCTCATCTGCTCCCTTGCGGTCACAACCTCCACAACGCATGCCTTAAGCCCTGGGTTGAAAGGGCCAATAGCTGTCCGATATGCAGAGCAAGCTTCAATATGGTAGAGTTGAGCGCAAGTATTGGTGGTAAGTTGGTCGAGAACCTCGCTCCTTCAAATCGGCCCTCACTGATGATGTGCCACCCTCAGGCCCTGCATGGTCGTCCTACGCTGTTCAAGAAAAACAACAAGTAGCTGAGATTGACCCTTCGATGATCCTTGATGACGAGGAGCTCTTTGATGGGCCCCTTGGACCACCATGCATGGTGTGTGAAGAGATCGGAGACGATGAAACCCTGTTACTATGTGATGGGTGTGAAGCGGCGTGTCACGTAGAATGCGCAAATTTGCAACGAGTGCCCGAGGGTCCATGGTACTGCCACCACTGTCAGGAAGATGAGCGTGTTCAGATTCCCGAAGGTCGTCCTTCCCGATCAAATCATACACACCGTACTAGAGCTAGTCGAAGGCGATCTCATCGTGCTGCTCACGACCCCTGGGCGCGTGTGTGGCAATCTGTCTGGCATCGCATTAACCTCGATCTGGACTTTCCCTTTGACCACGATGATGAACCAACCCAACGACAGACGGAGGCGGAACGAAGAGAATTCCTTGAGTATCAGCGACGCTATGAAATCGCGGCCCGGCAAGGTGGGGCGCAACGGTTTCGTGCCATTGCACCTACTCTACTTGAACGTAGCTCAGAGAGGACCACGCCAGCAGAACCTTCCGAGGAGTCTCAAGAGGAAATAAGGGCCTGGAACGCTTTTGAAAAGGCTCGGCAGCTGGCTGATGATGCCCAACCGAGTAACAGAAGGAAGCGCAAGTCGATTACCCCCGATCCAGAGCCCGAGCAACAACGGAAATATAAGAGGCCACGAGCGACGAGAGCCCGCGAGGCTATAGCCGCGACGGACGGCCATACGGCCGAGTCTTCGCGTGCAGCGCTCAACAGAGGAGCTTCCGCTGCTCAACGTTCAGGGAATCTACGAGTCGACTCGGACAGGGGCACTACCAGATCGAATTTCCTATCGTCTCTTTTAAAAGAAGTCGAGACATCGCACACCCCCACCACACAACAAAATACCATTGGATCTCCTCTACCGACATCAGAATCGCATCACTCGCCTCGCCCATCCTCTCCGGACAGTTCACCAGTACCTTCTAACTACGGAACCCCTCGCGCCGTTTCAACAACACCACCTCCTGAACCATGCGCCCGTCAGACCTCTCCCACTCCTCTCACATCGAGCGTCCTTCCCATCATTCCCGCTTTTCCCAAATACTCCCCCTCCTCACCCGCCGATGGCGTGCAATCCTGGCTTCCCCACTCTGACGCAGCCGAGTTCTCACAGGCCAACCGTCGTTTTCCCAAATACGACCCCACCCCTACCGGGAGCCCGCCGCGATTCAAAGCCGCCTCCCCGACCCGCAACAATAGCAATCTCCCTTACTCGACAAAGCAGGAAATCCAGGAGATGGTCTCGTCGGCGCTGAAACCACGCTACAAAAGCAAGGAGCTGAACCGCGAGCAGTTCACCGACATCAACCGGGATATTTCGCGCCGGCTGTACGATCGCATTGGCGGCGCGGGCGCGCTGGAAGCACAGAAGGATCGTGAGCATTGGCAGCGTGTGGCGGCCGAAGAGGTGGAGAATGCTCTGAAGATGCTTGGCGGTGGAGGCGGCACAGAGGCGGAGGCGGCAGCCCTGGAATAGAGAGAAGCATGGAATACACTTGAGGGCACGTATGTTTGTCCTTGTAGCCTAGCCGGTAGACGGGGTCGGATCTTTGAGCGTTGGTTGTCTGTAGATACCCCTGTGGAGCGCTGGCTGTAATTTCACTCAAATACCCTTTCTAGACACGGACTGTGAATGATATATCGTTGCGCATAGGCCGCAACGGTTGCATGTACTTTTTTTTTTCAGACCCTCTGGCTGCCGCTCTGGGTTGACCAAAATAAGCACCTGCGCTTTTGCTTGTTAATATGCTTGCGTGATTGTAAGACTTTACAGAGTAGTGACCTTCTCCTTCCACTCAAGCCTCCGGTAGAAGAAGAATCACGCCCCGTAGGTAGATCGCAGGTACGGTCTTAATCCACAACGTTTCAGAGCCGGAAACCCCACCAGCAGCTATATCATTCCTTGCCACAGGATGCCTAGCTCTACTATGCGGTGATCTCTATCAGTACTGAAATCGTTGTCCATCGATTTTCTTAATGCAAACCTGGAATAATATATGTGCCTCCAAAAAAGCCTAAGTAATGCTTGTTAAATTTACTAAAATATGGGACAGAGTTACAGTGGATTATATACTCTGGCACTGTTAACATTCGAGGAGGATAATAAAGAGAACTTCGATAGCACAGACTAGTCCGGAAAAAAGCATGGTTGGAAGGGAGAAAGAACAGATAAAATTATGTCTCATTGAGTTTCTAAGCCCTGGGTCGAGTGAATCTGTATGCAATGCTACAATCCGATGTTTTCGTCTTGTTCCAAACTTTATCTCATCACATCCCTCAAAGGTTGATTGTCGTGAACACAAGCCTATAAAACTCAACTCGACCAAAACACACACCCGAACTTCATACGTTAAAATTCTGGGATGGGTATTGTACGCTATTAAACACTCCCGTCTAGAATAGATAGCTGATATAAAAAGACCACAACCAACTGACTTCTCCAAATATCCATGCCGTAAACGCTTTCCCTCGATTGATGCACGTCAGAGACTATAGATGGGAGGAATGGAGAAAAAGAAGGTGCTATAGAAGATTGATGCCAGAGGGCTAGACAGCAGAAGTCTATTCGAACACAATCAGAAATTGCAGCACCAACATCGTTGCTGGCAAAGTTGAATACAAAGGTTCACCTAGATTTGGTAAGACCTGGTTGGAGGACTTTTGCGATATTGCAGAGAATTTTCGACTTGACCCAAGCCATCTGCCGTAGTCGCAACACACTTCGTCCTAGGACAACTTGGCGTCATGGTGATGAAAGCGCAATTCTTGGGAGCCTATCTATTCTATAGATTAGTCGTGTTCAATCTACAGAGTATCTAAAGCGCTTTTTTCCAAAGCCGACTCAAAGGGGAAAAGAGACGAAATTAGCACGAGCTAGGGCCCTGGCCAGTCTCAGCAACTGAGCGATCACACGCATGTACTACTTCAGTAGACTCAACAAACTTTCGAACCTCATTTTATGAACTCACGAATCCAAGCAGTGTAGTAACACATGCCGCTTCAAGGAGCTCAAGTTGTAGTCTTGGGGTATCTGCAATTTCTAGCCCATTGCGGAGCACCACTTTCTGATTTCTTATAGGGCAGGGATCATTGGCTTGCAAACAGCGATCTTTCTCCTCGAAGCAGGATGTCAGGTCACGATCATTGCTGAGCACCTCCCTGGCGACGAGTCTATTGATTATACTTCTCCGTGGTGCGTCTGAAAGATTTCAAATACCTTGATTTCCTTCCAGCTTTATTCTCAAAAAATCGACCTCATTCCTAGTCCTCTTGTCTTTGACGTAAATTTCTCTTTGGATTTATGTAGATTAATCTGCATTCGCACGAGAGCGGAGACACTGAAGAGATTTAGGGCTGGAGCCCATTGGCGTACCCATGCTCAGCAGACTGACAAGCGGCAACGCCGTTGGGATTTGGAAACGTACGAGCACTGGATGAAGGAGATTGAAGAGGAACAGCGCCAACCAGCAACAGCCGGGAGATCTGGTATCGCAGTGAGTCTTCATTTAAACCAACTGCATTATACGCGCATCCTTGGAATCTCCGCTATACTTGGAATCGGACTCACGCACCCAAAGAACCACTCTCTCATCCCCTATCAGAATCAGACTATATAGCTGACCATCTCATCTCTTCAAAAAAGAAACTTCCGTCTTTCTCATATTGGTTCGTCCCATGCTTTCACCCTCTCCTTTCTCCCATCACTACCAACTAACTAATCCTCAGGGCCGACAACCTCCAACCTCCGCCGCTATGGTGGGCGCCTCACGTCCACTCCTTTCGCACCCTCTCTGAAGCCACTTTGGCTCCCGGCGCACACACCGGTGTCACCTTCACCACACTGACCGTCGATGCACCGCGACGCCTCGCTTACCTTCTTGAGCGAGCACGTGGTGCGGGGGCGAGGGTGCTTAGGCTTCGCGTGCCGACCAGGGACGGGCTAGACGGCGCGTTGAAGCGTGTGGAGGGGTGGTTGGTGGAAGGTGACGGGGATGCTTCGTCCGAGGGTGGTGGTGGTGATGATGATGATGATGATGACGGCGGCGAAGGCAGGAGCTCAAGCGGACGAGGGACCCGACCTGCAGCTTACGTCAACGCAACTGGCCTCGGCGCCCGTGCATTGGTACCTGACCCCGCTATGCATCCAATCCGTGGCCAGACGGTGCTTGTGCGGGGCGAAGCGCGCGCGGTGCGAATGCTGGAAGGCTGGGATGCGGAGCAGGGGGGGAAGTACGGGGCGTATGTGATTCCGCGAGTGGGGAGCGGGACGACGGTGCTGGGAGGTGTGAAGGAGGTTGGAGATTGGACGGCGGAGGCGCGGGAGGAGACAACAGCGCGGATTCTGGGGTGGTGTCGAGAGCTGGCGCCGGAGTTGTTGACGGGGAAGAGCGTAGAGCGAGGAAAAGATGGGAGAGCTGGAGAAGGGCAAAAGAGCGAGGATGAGGATGCGGAAGGGGAGTTTGAGGTGGTGAGGTTGAACGTAGGAAGGCGACCGGCTAGGGAAGGTGGTGCGAGGGTGGAGCTGGACGACGGGGTGGGGAATGGGAGGGTTGTGGTGCACTGCTATGGCCATGCTGGTGCTGGGTAAGTTTAAAAGGACAATGGCACGAGGATAATTTGAACCTCACGCTAATCACCGCGCAGATTTCAGAACTCGGTGGGTGCAGCGAGAGAAGTTGTCGGAATACTGAAGGATCGCTTGCAGAGCTCCAAGAACATCTCTGCGGGAGAGATCAAAGCAAAAATATGATCGGCATTGGCATTACCGAAATCATTCGCTTTAGGGCTTTCCTTTTATATACATAATTCTAATTGGCGTACCTGTTAGGTAGAAAAAGCTTTGAGTTCGGAATCCTGGCGTTGGTGAAAATTCTATATCTTGCAGCGTCAAATTCCTATTCACTGAAACCGAAGGTCAGTGTCCATTTTGCAAGAGCTATGTGAAAACATGCTATCGTAGACGTACCACAACTGCTGACGAAATAATCGATCGTCTCTTGATTGCGGACCGTAGCAGCAATAATCACGTCAAGAGAGGCTATTTTCTCAATGAACCGACAAATACTACTGACGAGCAAAGGCACGGCTTTCTTGTCATACGTCTTGACTTCATGGTCAGCTTCGCCGAAAGAGCCGGAGAGGAACACGTCACTACCAAGTCTGCCCCAAGCACAATATCATATGGCTTCTCAGCCATTTCGTCCTCCATTCTGGAGCCATGCAAGCTTTGACCCCATTTGAAAACTTCGGTATGAATGCGATCATCGTCGTCGAGCCCGTTAAGGAAGAGGTTAGTCTTCAAGGCTTCGATAGTGCCAGGATCACCATCGGTAGCTGTCACTCCAGCAGCTCCAAGATGCTTGGCACATAGTATTGAGAGGAATCCGGTACCGGCCCCAAGTTCAAGGATTCGTTTATTTCTCACGAACTTTGAGCCTGGAGGAGCTATGAGGAACGAGGCCAGATGTAAAGCAGCTTCCCAGGTTCTCAGCCCTGTGGTTCCAGAAGACGAGAGAATTGATCGGGCCTCTAACAAGGTCACATTTCTCTTCTGTAATGATTGTTGGCCATTCTCTGAAGTGTACGAGTATGTTGCATACGACTTTTGCTGAGCCGAATCTGCTTCGGCAGGTAGTTTGGATGAGAGTAACAAGGAAAGTCGAGACACGAGATCATCTGAGATTTCCTACGAGCCCAATTGGGTACGCATATCAGTTACACAGGAGATTATCGCAGCTCCATTCGAGAGATGCTACTTGAATGACTTAAAACATTTCGACTAGGAAACACTTTTGGAGTGTTTTACACACATCTTCATCTGGGTCCAAGATGCCAGCTTCTAGCCTTGCTACCAACTGCTTCAGGACTCGTAGCTGATATCTTTCTGGTGGAGGATATTGTACATGTTCTGAACTGAACAAGTGGCTGTTGAGCCAGGCCTGGCTTTCGGGCATGCGTAATTCATCCTGCGAGGGCCAGGCTAGTTTCTCTGGCTCAACCAGTTGAAAATACTGCCGCTGAAAAAGATCTAGAGACGCTTCTTGACAAGGCATATTGTCTGCATGTCACGCACCTGCCAACGCAGTAACAGCTGTCGCAGACCTGGATTTAGCTCCCAGAAGCCGCATTGTTCTGTGAATGTTGCTGAGTAAGGTACAAAGGTGAGGCCGAAAGGATAACGAGGCTTAACCAAATGAGGCTAGCCTCACCCACAAGCGACGCCGAAAACCACCGTGTGCGTGAGTTCACCAAATCGACGACGTTTATACTGCTACCATCTCCAACTTTGTTCTTTGCTGTCGGTATCTATCGACCATCGCTACTGGTGCCTGGAAGTGGAGAGCGGCAAGCACATTTCGCTTTCCAGAGTCCCAATCATGGCGGAATCACAGGTCACCCTACGGTATATCTTAACCCAACGATATGCTTAAGCACATAATAATCTTGCCGATTCATCGCTGACATTTCAAAAGCACCCGCAAATTCATCCGCAACCCTCTTCTCGCGCGCCGGCAAATGGTCGTGTATGTGATTCCCTTCCCTTGCCTTCTCACCTCGATGGATATCTTCCCATACCACCAAATCAAAGCACCCCACTGACAATTTGTTTCCCTTGCCAGCGATGTCCTCCACCCAAATCGAGCCAACGTATCCAAAGATGAGCTCCGCGGCAAGCTCTCTGAGCTCTATAAGACGGCCAAGGACCATGTGCAAGTGTTTGGCTTCCGGACCCAATACGGTGGCGGAAAATCGACGGGCTTCGCGCTCATCTACGACTCACAAGAGGCGCTGAAGAAATTCGAGCCCCACTATCGGCTGGTGCGCGTGGGCATGGCGTCGAAGATTGAGCGGGCGAGTCGGCAGCAGCGTATGTGGACCCCTAGTCTGAATAACCCCACCCTCCTCCCTTTCTGTGGTGACTGGCGTTCTTTTGGTGGTGATTGAGATATGAGGAATGCGGCTAACACGCTTGGGATGAACAGGCAAGCAGCGCAAGAATCGGGCGAAGGAATTACGAGGGACGGCGAAGACCAAGGGCGCAAAGACCAAGAAGGAGAAATAGACGGGTACGGCAGAGAGGCTGGGTTGGGGAATCTGGTGATGATGATGCTTTGGTTGTGGGCTGGCAACGGTTGCATGTGTACCTTTACGAGGACTCCATATCTCGGCGCTCATGTGCCGTCTCTGCAATTGAAATTTTTTTCAGTTTTACATATTGGTATCTACAAATGGACTAGGGCAGACGATATCAGCCCAGACCTGAATCTCACGAGACTAATGGTAGCAAGAGCCACACCATCCCAGCCAGAAACCCCTCTATCACAACTTTCACCTCCGCACTCCCTCCACGCTCCCCTCTACCTTCACCTCCCCTCCTCTCTCCGCAAACCTTTCCGGCACCCCCGCCGCGGGCTTCCCAAACGGCAGTTCATACTCTGGCCCCACCCAACATCCCAACAACCCACTCCAGCGACACCGCCCCTCCAGCATCTTCCGGATCATGCGATAGGCGTACAGACTCGCATACGGCAGCCGCGTGTATGGATCCACGTACCGCGCGGGCTGTTCCGTAATGGCGCAGAGGACGGGCATGGGCTGTTTAGTAGTCTTCGATTTGGCGGTGCGACTTTTTGTGGTGCCGGTGGGTTGTGGAGGTAGGTGCAATAGGATGGAACGGAGGGCTTCGTGTCGGTCGGCGAGCTTAGTGGTGCCGTCGAGATCGGGGAAGGAGCGGAGAGTGACGAGGCTACGAAGGGCAAGTTCGATCGTGGGCGGAGCGGGGTTGGGTGCAGGAATAGGGTGATCAGGAGCGGGGGTGGGAGGGGAGTCGTGGTAGGGGAGTGTGGCGAAATCATAAATGCCGTGGAGGACGTGGTGGTGGTCTGATGGTAGATGAGATGGAGGTTTGCTCGTTTGTGCGTCAGTATGGCCTGCAAGGTCCGGATGTGGTGCTTGCAAGCTTTCTGGCTGATTTTGGTTGCTTGAGGCCTGGGTCTGGGATGCTTCTGCCAGGCCATTGCTCGCTTGAACTGAGGCTTCCCCATTTGCACCCTGATGCTGGACATCTGCAGTCAGGATTAGCTGGCTTACCTTGTTGGATGAGTCGTCCTTCTGAGGGGCCCCAGTTGCTGTACTCTCATCGATCTCTTCGATTTTGAACCCCTTGCCTATGCCCTTGAGTACCCCATTGACCCAGTAGCCAGGTCCACTATACGAATTGATGACTGGCCCCTCTATTTTTTTGCTCCTAAGTGCTTCGAGCTTGGCCTTTTGCTCAGCTTGCCGCTGGTCTTCAGCCAACTGCCATCGATTGAGGCTCCTGTTGTTTCTTTTCTCCACGAGAGCGGCCTCGACCAACCGTTCTTCTTGAGTCTTTGGTGGCTGTTTGTCTCTGAGTTTTCGTCCGGCAGCGGCTTCCATCGATGCAACCGTCTTCTGCCTCCGCTTCTCGCTTTCCTGCATCCTGGCTTGGACAGTAGCCTTGTTCTGCACTGTCTGCGTGCGCGTCGAAGCGCGTCGTGGTCCGCTGTTCCCCGCAGATAACCAGGACTGTCGGTCCGACTTTTTGGGTGGCCGCGGTTTTTGATCTGCTTCAGACGTTGCCGTAGGTGCGGCCGGCATCATCTTGACTTTTTTGGCTGGGACCCACGGTGCCACCAAAGCGTCGCGCGCTTTGCGCTTCTTGGCCAGTCTTTCGGCGCGCTCAGCTTTGCGAAGCTGCTTTTCTCCATCCAAATTATCATCATCTTGTCCAGGTCCGGCGTCTTCATCGCCGTCACTTTCACTCATAGCCATGTCATGATCATCGTCGCCAACGTCTTCCTCGAAATCGACATCCTCCTCTGGCAGACCTTCATCGAAAATCTCATCAAGCGTGCGCTCAACCTCTGCTTGGTCTGCATCGTCGGCCGCCGCTTTTGCGACCAAGCTCCCAAGCCACCTGCCAGCTGTGGCGCGTCTTTCTCTTCCGGCGACGAGGGTTTCCACGGGAGCATCTACCTCTCCTTCATTTTCTTCAGACGACGAGCTCGAGCCTGAGCCCGACTCATCATCTGTCACATGAGACATAACGTAGGATGAACGAGTGTCCGAGGTCGGGTAAATGAATGCTTAGGGTCGACGATGCTACGGACCGGGGTACAAAGTGGGAGACGATGGTGAGGTTGCTGAGTTGTGGCTTGTGGGCAGATCTATCGACGTGTGACGCAAAGGTAATCAAAAAATTCATAAGCATGGTATTCATGTTTATAGCCCTATCATTGTGCCGCATATTAAATGAATACAACACTACATCAATCACATGCCAGCTACCGACTGCCTGGCGTGCCATTCGTCCCTTTCCACAGCGAAAGAGGGCCGGCGAAACATCGGCAGATATTGAAATCCCCGTTACGCGGCAGGGTGGCATACATGGATCAGGGAAGGCAGATGGACAAGTGAGATGAAACGGGGCTTGCCAGCCACGCTGCCCTTGGCGCGTTTCAAAATCTTCGAGTGCATGCAGCTTATCCCGACTCGTGGACTCGCCGCTCTATCAAAAGAATCGGCACAACGACCGCGTGTGCTCCGTGCCATGCATACTGTCATCGATCGGTGGGGCGCTGGACCTGTTCAGCTCTGTTCTTGAGCCATGGCATGCCAATGTTGCCGTGGCCCACGTTTGCCACCGGAGCTCCTGAACGACTGCGAGCGCCAGCATGATCCCTGGCATGGGGTTGGCTGGTTCAGTAGGCAGACCGTCGTCCACTGGCCTGACTGGTCCGATGTTTGCGTCCTCCGAGAAAACGGTGCCCAGACAGACCAGTTCTGGCCGGTGTGGGTTGCGCAGAAGGAGAAAGGGGAGTCAGGTGTAGCCCGAGGTCTGCCATCGACAGATACATATGCCGTGTAGCGCTCATCTGTCGAGGATGGGTAGGAAATGGGGAAATTGGACAAATGGCGTGCAGGAGGGCAGCATGAATGCTCGGACGGCGGGGTACGGCGCTCGCCCTCGACTGGTTGTTTCTGCTCGCTTTGATTCTGAGACAGAGTCCGTCCGTAGGGGAAGCAGAGAAGCGCCCTGTCATCTCGCGCTCCCCCAGCCAGGACGCGCGCAGCGAGGGTTGAGGCCTGGTGAGGCCATTTTCATGTAAGCTTGGCCAGAATAGATCTGCGCCTGCCAACAGCCTTTTTTCCTCTGCACCGCACTGCTGTTGCTGCTGCTGCTGTCGTCTCTGTATCCACGGCCGAGCAGTGTTCCCCCCGTATCACACCTGCACACGGCTGCATGCCTCAGCGCCGCGCACACTAGCTTCGCTCTCCAGATTCCAACACGGGCAAAGCCTTCACCTTCTCCATCACTCCTCTGCACCTCGCGCCTCCGGTTCCCCAGCCTCGCATTCCGGTGTCCGCTTGTCCAGCGGACCTCTCACTGCTGGCTTCCGCCCTCCTAATGCTACCCTTCTCCAGACCCGCTGTGAGGTCTGTCTATTCTGTATCATAATCGCCTAAACTGCCTCAGATCCTGCGCTTGTGCCCTGCAAAACCACCCTTCCAACGTCCGGATCTAGACAGCCTGCCTTGGCCGCCGCTCCCTTCTCGTCACCAAATCTACCTGCGACGGGCTCCAACCTGTCCTCGCTTGGCTACCTCCGGCCTGGCCGTCCTGCTACTCCTGAGTGCCGACTTGAGCCGCGGAAGCACCGCAACCGTTCGGATTCCTACCCTCTGAGCCCAGGAGGTTCGCTTCTTTTCGTGGACTGCCGTGGACGTGCTGGAGACAGCTCCTCGTCCTGCGCGCCTTGCATCTGATCCTCGAGCGTCCGTGTATTTTAGCTATCCTTTCGAGCTGCAGCACTGCCTGTTCCACTGCCTGCCGCGCGTCAGTCAGCAACGCAGCGATTCACTCGACTTGGCCGGGTCCCATTCATTCCTTTGCCTTCCGACGTTCCGGCTGCCGATGAATACTGCTTCTCCAAAGAAAAAATAACCACATACTTGCATCATAATTCATAATGGCGCCCACGTCTCGGCCAGAACACCACATCAATCTCAACTACCTCTCCCAGCTCGGAGCACCTCAACCACGATCCGGCTCATCGACTGCTGCAACCTCTCCAATTGAACCTCCCTCAAGTACTACGGCAGTTCGATATCCGTTAGGTACTCCGACCAGTGCTGGCACTTCTACCACCGCCGCCAGTGGCCAACGCATGGGTGCCGCGTCACCTTCAAAAGAGTATGGCAACCGACTCTTTCCCAAACGGTATGTTGACTCTCTATCTGACAACACATTTGATGACGCTGATGCATGTCGACAGCGCACGAGAAATTCAAGCACAAGAGGGATTGGGACCACAGCCGTGGGGCCCTCCCACCAGCGGCAATTCCACACCTCTCCGTGAAACCATACCTGAGTCGCCTAATGATGATAGTTTCCCGGACTTTGAATCACCATCGGCAGATACTTTAGCACCTCCCTCGGCTGGGAGGAGAATGCGTGCTGGCACACTTCCGTCCAAGTTTTCTCCCAATCTGGCCACCAACGGGGCGAGTGCACAGGCTTCGGCTGCTTCCGGCTCCTACTTCCCCAAAGTATCCCGCCCAACGCCGTCGACGAGTCCCTTCCAGGCCGCACTCACGGCGAGTAGTGATGTCAAAGGTCTGGGGCGGTCGAATTCCACCAACACGACTTCGAGCCTCCTTTCTCGGCTACGGGCTGGCTCAATGCCACAAAAGACGAACTTCAGTCCATCCTCGACTCCGTTTGGGCCATCGCTCTTTTCGACCAACTGGAGTACTGCTCGAGAACGTTCCGGTACGCTTGCAAGCATTCGCTCGTCTGAGGGCCCGTCATCGCCGGCACAATCGTCCTTTTCGAGAGATTCATTGGCTGATGGGGACGTCAAGACGCTGGACTACCTTGGCCTCGTAGATACACCGCAACAGAGTCGTGCAAACATCAGTAATGCTGAGCTCAATTTGCTGTTGGGAACACAACAAAACGTCGGTCTCGCCCCCGCATCCATTGCGGAACTTGCAGCAGCAAACAACAGAAATGCAAATCGATTCCGTTCTTTTTCCGTTAATGCCAAGGAAAAATACGGTAATGATATGGATGATTACGTCGATCAGTATACCGGTACGTACAGTGGTACGCTTACACCAACCGCTGAGAACGTCCCTTCTCCGGCAGCTTTGCAGGAAATGGTTCGCCAGCACAATGTGGAGGTACAAGCTTTTGCCAACCTTGCCAGCGCCAGCCGACCGAGAGCAAGGACTGCAGGTGTTTTGGATTCGCCTACCTCTCATGGCATCCTCCGCAACTACGTCCCTACTCCGTCACGTCTTGACAACAGCATCAACGCTTCAGATCTCACTGGACTGGATTCTGATTACGGCACGCTTACCGAAGCCGTCCAGGGAATGCATTTGGGAGCAAATCTAAGCGGAGAGGAAAACGTCCTGGAAGGTCCCACTCGAGCGTTGTGGCTCGGCAACATTCCCGCTTCCACTACCAACTCATCCCTGGATGTTATCTTTGCAAACTTCGGTGAAATCGAGTCGACCCGTGTCCTTACACAAAAGAACTGTGGCTTTATCAATTTCAAGACGCTCTCAAGTGCCGTTCAGGCAAAGACGCAGCTGAATGGGAAAGAGATTTTCCCCGGAGCAGGCCCTGTACGGATTGGATATGCCAAAGTTCCAAGTGCGACTGGAACGCCTGGAAACGACGGAACACAACCATCGCCGAGCCCAGATCCCTACAATAAAGCCGGTCAGGCCAGCGCTGGAGCAGCAGGCAATCTGTCGATTGCTCAATCGAACGGCATCAATGCAGAGACTGCACCAGCAGCCCTAGCTACGCCTGATATCCGCCGTCTTCAGGGCGACATTGCCCAAATCGTCAAGGACTTTGGCGCCACGGATGACGAGCAGACTCGTATTGCAGAACATGTCAATCAAGCCCTGAGCTTCGATGACTACGAGTCCGAGATCCCAGCAATCCCAGAGCCAAGTCACAACCGGATGCATGATGCTCCACGGTTGCGCGAGATTCGGAAGCGTATTGACAATAACACGTGCAGCCAGCCGGAGATCGAGAACATTGCCATGGACATGCTACCTGAGATTGCCGAGCTCTCATCCGACTATTTGGGTAATACAGTTGTTCAGAAGCTGTTCGAGTACTGCTCGGAGCCTGTGAAGGAGGCGATGTTAGCTGAAATTGCTCCCCATCTAGCAGAAATTGGCGTACACAAGAACGGTACTTGGGCCGCGCAGAAGATTATCGATGTCGCAAGGACGCCAAACCAAATGCAAATGATAGTCAATAACCTTCGACCGTACGGTGTGGCTTCATTCCTTGATCAGTACGGTAACTATGTCATGCAATGCTGTCTGCGCTTCCAGTATCCACTAAATAACTTCATTTTCGAGGTTATGCTTACCCGACTGTGGGAGATTGCCCAAGGAAGATTTGGAGCCAGAGCCATGCGCGCTTGTCTCGAGAGCCATTATGCTACTAAAGACCAACAGAGAATGATGGCTGCTGCCATTGCTCTTCACAGTGTTCAACTGGCAACGAATGCCAATGGCGCTTTGCTGCTTACCTGGTTCCTTGATACATGCACATTCCCACGGCGCCGAAGCGTTCTTGCACCGAGACTTGTACCTCACCTTGTACACCTTTGTACGCACAAGGTAGCCTATCTCACAGTCCTCAAAATCATCAACCAACGCAACGAACCGGAAGCGAGAGACACAATCTTACAGGCCTTGTTCTTTTCTCCAAATGATCAGACTTTGTACGATATTCTCAGCGACCAGACCTGCGGGGCAACTCTCATCTTTAAGGTATTGACAACGCCATTCTTCGATGAAAAAATTCGTCAAGACGTTGTACAAAATGTACGCAACGTCCTGCTTCGGCTCAAGGCAAATCCTGCCCATGGCTACAAGCGACTCATGGACGAAGTACAACTCCCCACTCGTAACGCAGCACCGACTCGGGAATATAGCGATTCCTCGCGTCCGGTATCTAAGCAAGGTGGCATGAACCCCATGGCACCCCAGCCTACTCTCAATACCCAATTCAACCAGCAATTCATGCCCAACGTGCAACAGCAACAATTTGACCCCACAATGGTCCTCCAACGCACAAACAGTGTCGACTCATCAGGTTTCGAGCATCAAGGCTCACCTTACGGCATCAATATGAACGGCATGAGCCCCGCCACACCCGTCACCTTCCCAGGTCAGCCCATGAACATGTCGCCCGTCACACCGCAGCAGCTGCAGTACCAGCAGGCCCTCCTCGCTGCTAACCAGCGTCAAGGCTCTTACTTTCCGCCCGGCATGAATGGTATCAACGGCGTGAACGGTATCAATGGTGTCAACGGTATGAATGGCCTGAACAATATCAATGGCTTTGCAGGTGCGGCCACGCAAAACATGGGAGCAGGCCTTGGCAATCCGAATCAGGCTATGATGGGCCAGCAGCCGGGCTTCAGTGCGCCGCCAGGGTTTAATCCCATGATGCAGGCGCAGAATGGCATGTATGGGTATCCGATGGGCTTTGCGAACATGCAGGGACAGAGTGTAGGCTCGGGACAGCGTAGAGGACGGGTGAGTCTCACTGCTTGAAAAAGCTCCTTACTATTGGAAGTAGCTGACTTGGGATTGCAGAGATGAATTGACCTGTCTTTCGGTCGTTACGATACCAATTGCGTTCACCTACTTGCTTCGAACCCACCGGCGGGACCACTTTGACGACTTTTATTCACTGCATGTCTTTGCGGCTTGCGACTCCTTTCTTGCAGCCACTTGTCACTCGCTTCCTGCTTTATGATGTCTCTCAACCAAATCTGTTGTTTCTTTCTTTCTGTACAGACTCTTGGCTTCGGCCTATGTCTCCTTGGACCACTCTTGGTCCTGGAACACCCTTATGACTGCGCCCGCACCGATCGTACACTGGCTGTCCTTCTGGGTGTTCAGATCCATGTGATGTTGTTTCCCTTTGTTTTACATGCCTTCTTCTCTCTTTGTCTTTCGCTTCCGCAGCCTCGTGGTCGTACATGCAACGGATCACACATTACATACAACCCGTCATTCCATGCACAAAATGTGCCAACTAAACGGCGTTTGATCAGTTAGCTTCTTTTTTCATCCTTTTGTCACTTTGTGGCGAAATCGGCTGGTGGGGGAAATTGAGAGATGCTTGGGTATGTTCGGCTCGGCTGCCTATCTGACCGTCCATTGCGATTTCGAAACCAACTTTTTTTCCTTTGCGTCTTGTGGAAGAACGGGGGGAGGCTTGGTGGAATTTGAACTTCTCTCTGGGACCAAGTATGCGAAGTACGAGAGGCCTTGAGAATCACAGCGCCACCGAGCACCTTTTGCTGCGGACTGGCTTTTGTTGTATGGCCGAAGAATGGGAAAGATACTGGTGGGGATGCTATGCTGCTTTATTCATTTGAACGGAACCACGGCTTGACCGGTCGTCAGCATCTGCCGCCGAAGCCCCACATATGAGGCTGCTGGTGGCAGAAGTAGAAGGATGGCAGGCTCGTAGGGGTGGGCACGACATGCGACGGACATGTTTTGTAACTAGCTCTTCGCCAGCAGGTTCGGAATCGAGGGCTTAGCAGCAGCACATGCAAAAATGAAGGAGTGTCTTTGATCCATGAAATGATTTTCATCGGACACTAAGACCACATTTTTCATAGATGTAGCAGTACAAACATTGCGTTCCATCTTGCGCCACGTTTGGGGTATTTTCCGAGCTTTCTCCTAGCAAGAGAGGCCATCTTGAAGCAAATATCCAGCCTCATCATACCGATACGCCGCGCTCCAGATCAGACATTCAGCACATTGTCATAGTAGCCAAAGTATCACTTGTGTTCAAAATACTCTGTCACTCGATCCACAAGATCTGACTTCTTGCCTGTTGTCGGCTGACCCTTACCGTGCAACCAGTCCTTCAAGTCTGCAACTTTAAACTGTCAAACTGATCAGCAGCCACCCGCAGCAACCTCAGAGAACCTCTATCGAAAGCGCGATCCGATGATGGATAGACGGGAAAAGGAGGAGCCAGTCCTAACGTACCTTTTCCAGCCCCCGCCGTTCCCACGTTCGCCTCATCTCCTCATCCCCGACACCCTGCGATGTCATCGCATCCAGCTTCACCTTTTTCGCTGACACATCGCCAGTCGAAGCAGCGGCACCGGCGGCACGCTTCGTCCCTGCACGAGGCTCGAACAAGCCAGGGCCGCGTTGGGCAGCGTGCGTGGCATATTCTTGTTCCAGGGCTTGGCCCCAGGCGATGACCATGTCGCCAACACGCTGAAAAAGGAGTAAGTAGCTGCTTGATTATGGTTCAGTTTTGAGAAAGGAAAGGGTGGAAAGAGGAGTGTATGGGAGGGAAAGACTTACTTTGTCGATTTGCTTGTAACGGGGAATGGTGTGGTCCTCTGGACTCTCGGGCATATCTTCGGCCAGGGCAATTGCTTGGAGAACACGATAGTGCCATTGGAGAGCTTAAAACGGCAAAATTTAGTACACGGGTTTGATAAGTTGGGAGACTGAATAGCCAGAAAGCAGATCAATGCTCACCAGGATTGGGATACTTCTTCGGGTCGTACTTGGCCCTGGGTAATTGCAGATTACGCACGATCTCGTACATGTGGTCAACAAGCGTGTCTGGTGCTCTCACCACATCACCCATTTCGGGGTTCTTCCGTATATCGTCCGCAAAGGGCAGAGGATGGATCCACATCCCGGGCGGCCAGACTTGTGCGCCTTCGTCATTTGCTTCCTCTGCACCCGGCATCAAAGCCGCAAGGACTGGAGCGGCATTGCGCCGCGCAATAAACCATACCAGAGCAAATCGCTGAGATTTGAGGAGCTTCTGCTGTAAGGCAGCAAAGACGCGCGTGGAGCCTATGTATTCATCTTCCGACGGATAGATAAAGGTCGATGTTTTGATGGTCGCCCAAATGGGTAGCATGGACAGTGGCTTGAAGCCAATGATGCGAATAACAGGGTCGCCAAAATTTCGCAGAGCTGCCAGCTCCTCCCTGGTGAAGGTAATGTGTTCACCGCCGAAGCTGAAGGCTTTCTTGACCTCGGGTGCCTCCACCGCTCGCTCGGTATCTCCTGCCATTAGTGTAGACTTGCCCTCCACTAATTGAGGCTTTTCTCCTTGCATATATACGTATGTGCTTCGTGCTGGTTCTTGCCGCTTCAGGAGGATGTATCCTTTTACTGATATACACAGGCCAGGACCAAGTTCCAGCGGAAGATTCGAAAACAAAGCTCGACGTGGAGTGGCTTTGGAATTGATCGAGGAGAGAAGAGATTGCAAAAGTGTGATCCCATCACCCCTCGAGGCAGGCTTTGCAGCAGAAAACATGGGAGCGGGTGCTTCGGGGTCATTGGGGGTGGAGTCGTAAATGATGTCCTGGCTTAATTAACATAATCCCAGCTCAGCCATCGGCGGACTCACATCGTAAAAGGCGGCTCGATCGAATTGATGCTCGGCAGTAGATATCGGAAACAGTTCTACTTTGACTCCCAGATCATACAAGTCTCTAGCCCTCACTGCTGCAGAATTTCTCGCGTCCTTGTTCGTCGAATGGGGATTGTCATTGTCGGTAACGAGAAAGAGTCGTCTAGACGAGAAGTTGGGGGCCCTTGTTGTGAATATTTGGTTCGCACAGAAGAGCAGATTTGCCAGATTGACCGAAGGTTGAGAAGTTGGCACTAAGAGCTTCGCCGCCTCCTCCTCGTCCTCTACAAGCGTCTTCAATGTCTTTACGTCTTCTGCCTCGGGCACATCAAGGTCTGCCAGTAGATAGATGTTCGGATAAGCTAGACCTCCCCTGGTATTTGGATCTTCTCCTTGGAATTTGGACTGCTCGGTACCGAAGAGGACGATGCCCATCATGTCGTTTGGGTTTGAGATGATACGTTGCTGCATGAGAGAATAGGCACATTTAAGCGCAGCAGAAGTGGCATTGTCTCGATCAGCCTTCTTTGAGTGTGATACGGATGGCTTCTGTAGCATTGACTTGCTGACATCAATGGCAAAGAGAACGGCATCTTTGACGGTTTTGTAACCCTGTTACTGTAAGCCTCTTGAACGGTAGTGGGACAACATTCGTACACCCTCATCAACTTCCTCCTCTTCCTCCTCGTCTGCCTCGCGCTGATCGTGAAAAGGCTTCTCGGCCATGTCGTTTTGTGTGTGTGTCTGCGTGAATCATCTCAGAGAAGCAGATCCGTAATCTTGGTACGCCCATTGAGCTGCATAGACGCGGTTTCGTTATCGATAGGCGCGACCGACGCGAAAGCATGTGATAAGCTTTTAGCTTATTCATCCAAACGTCATGGATAGCAATCCGAGACCCGATCTTCATTTCTCAGTATGGTGATCATCAAATCCGAGTGTTCCCTTTGCTCTCTTGTTGTTGATTTATCATTCGTTTCTTCAATCTATATCTTCTTTTGGTCGCCTCACCGGGCACTGGTCCTTGATCTCAATACTGTGTCGCGTTTAACTTTCTAATTTGTAGGAAAATAAAAAGAATAGAAAAACACTACACATATCTACATTCCACCATGGCCGGCGCCAGAGAGCTTTCCAGACTGGCGCGGCAGTCCCTACGTCTACCTTCAACCACCCTCGCCAAATCTGCACCATGGACTCACTGCACCAGCGCTGTCCAAAAGCGCAGTATGGCTGCCGTTATTCCTCCCGTCATGCAGGACTCGACCGGTTCCCAAGGCCCCACCGCTATCGTCTTCATGAACATGGGTGGCCCGTCCACTACAGACGAAGTCGGGGACTTTCTCAGCCGCCTCTTTGTGTGTCTCCCTTCTGCACCTGCTCCATCCTCTCCGCTCCTCCTTCCCGCTTTCCTCTAAGTACAAGCCCCTTTCAACTAACCCTCACCCTCACTCACCAGGCCGACAGCGACCTCATCCCTCTCGGCCGTCTACAAAACTACCTCGGGCCTCTCATCTCCCGCCGACGCACCCCCAAGATCCAGCGCCAATACGCTGCCATCGGGGGCGGCTCGCCCATCCGCCGCTGGACCGAGGCCCAAGCCGCAGCCACCTGTACCCTGCTCGACCAGCTTTCCCCCAGCACAGCGCCTCACAAGCCGTACGTGGCGTTCCGGTATGCAGCCCCGTTGACAGAGGACATGTACGCGCGGCTGCTGGAGGACGGGTTTGGTAAGGGGCGGGGTGGAAGGGCGATCGCGTTCACGCAGTATCCGCAATACTCGTGTAGCACGACGGGGAGTTCGCTGAATGAGCTGTGGAAATGGCGCATGCGACTGGAAGGAAAGCGGAGGGCAGATGGCGGCGATGGCGGCGTCATTGGGGACGGGGAACGAGGAGGAGAGGCGGCGGGTGCGATTCGGTGGAGCGTGATAGACCGGTGGCCTGTTCACCCGGGGTTGGTAGAAGCGGTGGCTGGGAACGTGGAAGCGAAGCTCGCAGAGTACCCTCCCGAGCGGCGGGATAAGGCCGTGCTGCTGTTTTCGGCGCACAGCTTGCCGATGAGTGTGGTGAATCGGGGCGACCCGTACCCGGCGGAAGTGGCAGCAACGGTATATGCAGTGATGCAGCGGCTGGGGCTGCAGAATCCCTATCGGCTGGTGTGGCAGTCGCAGGTGGGCCCGGCGGCGTGGTTGGGGGCGCAGACGAGCGACACGGTGAAGCAGTATGTGGAAAAGGGACAGACGGATCTGGTGCTCATTCCGATTGCATTTACATCTGATCACATCGAGACGCTGTATGAGTTAGATCATGAGATTATCGGGGAAGCTGGACAAGACGGCATCAAGAGGGCAGAGAGTCTCAACGGGAACCCTGTCTTCATTGAAGCGTTGGCGGACATCGTCAAGGATCATTTGGAAAGCGGGCAAATTGCCAGCAAGCAGATGGGGTTGAGATGTCCAGGATGCAAGAGCGAAAGATGTCTGCAGCAGAAAAAGTTTTTTATGGAACAGCAGGTGTCATTGTAAACTAGATTTTGCTGTTTTCTTAATCATTTGAGACAGATGAGGCTCTGTACATTTGAAACACTTCATGTATGCTCACATGGCGCTATCCTCCACCCAGTGCCGTCTCAAAAATGCATTTCTATCGTCTTCGGTGCTTTCCGAGACCGCATGACCCTCTAGAAACGCCGTCCGTGCTCTGATGATGAAATCTTGGCAACGAAATATAATGCAAAACAACAAAATAAGCAATCATCCAGTTGAGTGGTTAACGAACGAGATTCGTGACTTCGTCGGCTTCGTCACCAGGACTGCTGTTGCTGTTGCGTCGCTCTTTTTCACGCACATACACTATAGTCAACTATTAGTGATAACAGCCGAAGACAGGTCAGTTTTCATAGCTTACCGTGTGGTCTCACAAACCAGCTCAAGAGGAACGCAACTCCAAAAAGCGCCGTTAGGCACACAAAAACCGTCTGCGTGAATTTCCCAACGGTCTTGCTGTAGATAGCATTAAACACGGTGGGAGCCACCACCCTCGCAAGCGCATGCAGCAGGCCTGACGCCCCCAGCAATTGACCGGTCTTGTCCGCGGGAACGTGCTTTGTCAGCGCTGCCTGCAAACTCGGACTGCCGATCCCGCCAATCGCAGCTATCGAGCCCGACAAGATCATCAGCTCGGGCCGACGCACCAAGGCATAGCCCAGATAGCCAATCGTGTCGAACAGCACAGCGACGCGGATGATGCCCAGCTCGAATTTGTCGCTACCTGTGTTCGCCAGTTTGGAGGTATCGCCATTGCGGTGACGACCGCGAAAGAGGCGCGTCAGCCCCGGAAGCAGGACCAGCAAGGCAACGACGCGGCTGCTGTTGACGATGGAGATGAAACGGGCGGACTCGAAGTTGCCCCAGCCAAACTGATACTCGGTGTAGTAGATGACCACGGTCATGCTGCCCATCGCGACACCAAACATGATAGTGTCAATAGCGGCAAGTAGCGCCAGGTTCGCACGCACGGCGGCACTGGTTCCTGGTCCAGTAGGCCAGAGGATGCGGAGCGGCTCGAAGAGATTACCGATGCGCAGCAGCCGGAGGAGACGTGGGCTGCAGCAAGAGCGTGCCCAGGGCCGGGCGGGCGGTGAGATGGCGGCAAGCTCCTGGCGATATTTTGCTTGGGCGGCGCGCTGGCGACGGAGGGAAAGGGATTCCGGGACGAAAAGAGTAACGAAGACGATGAAGAATAAGTGGGCGATGACGGCAATCCAGAAGACGGAGAGGACGGTGCCAGTCCTTTTAATAATGAAGCCAGCGAGGATGGGTCCTACGGCTATTCCAGAGAACAAACATCCGTGATAGAGACCGAATGCAACGCTACGTTGTGAGGGAGGTGTGCAGTCAGTTGCATAGGCGTGTGCCAATGACATGGCGGCGATGAAAGAACCGGAAATGCCGTCCAGTGCAAAGCCTAAAAAGAGCCAGTTGCTATTGAAAGAATCGAGATTCCCTGCAGCAACGATTGAGATAATCTCTGTTCCCAGCATTCCCATGCTCGTAATGATGATGAGTTTCTTGCGACCATATCGATCCGACAGCGCACCCAGTTTGGGACTGATAATTGCGGACAGGATGCCTGAGATGAGGTTTCCGTATAGGGTAAATAATGATACTTTCGACTGTACCAAGTCGTTCTGACGACAAATGTCGCCGTCTGTGCCTTGCACAACTGGATTGAAAACGAACGTCGGATCAGCTATCGACTTGTCGACCAGGACTTCACGACAGATAAGCTCCAAGTAGAGGTTCATGCGCGGTACGATGATGCCGCCGAAAGCAAGTGCATGCACCAGGAAAGGCAACAGCATCCAGTAGATCTACCAAGGCAAGCTACAATTAGCAGACGGTCATGTCTGGTGGCACCAATGGGTTTACTGACTGAAGGTTTCCGATACCATGGACGACCCTTGAACTGCTCCTCTTCCTCCCAAGGAGGGTCACGTCCTTGAGGCTCGCGTCCGTCCAGCGGAGCTTGCAATAGCGGCGCATCCTCATGGTTTCGAGCACTCCCGCCGCCGAACGATGTGCCCACTCCGCCTTTGGCAGCAGTTAAACTACCTTCGCCAGCGCCACTGGACTGTGCATGTTGTTTGCCAGACGCTCGACTGGCTATCTTGGCGTCCACCCCCGCATCGGCCTCAAAGACGCCCCCATCATTCATGTTTCTGGTAGGGAGGAGCGAAAATTGGGGAGTAGTTCAGTGGAGGAGGGGACAGAGAATCAGCTGTAATGGACACGAGGGGAACAACAGCTGATCTGGCTCAAAGTGGCCGAACGCATTCCAGAGAGGCCAACAAAGACAGTGGCGCTTACGCTGATAAGAACTTCATGACCGGCGGAAAAGAAAGCTGCGCTCCACCTGCACTGGAGCGTCGACGGTAAGATAGGTTTCGCAATCCATACGTTGCGCTTGGCATGGCTGCTACGGGTTGGAGGGTTCGCGGCACGGGGAAGTGAAATGCGATTGGCGTGGCGGACATTGAATTCGTCATGATCCTCCGTCGGAAGTTAGCGACCGGATCGTTTTCAGCACCGGATCACGGACGAAACCCCACAGGTAGCCCCATTGACTCGTATGTCAGACTGAGATTATGTCCTCTCAACTGGAAAGTGACTAATTGCGAGCACGTTATGAACGCTTCTAAGGCCGTCCTGGGCATCGACTGCAAAATGGCCATGCTCATGTCTAACAGAGAGAGGTCGGAACTCTGCAAGCGCCGTCGGTCCGATCCGAAACATGGCAATCTCGATGCTTGGAAATCCATATCCGCACCTGAATGCCACATCGTCATGATCTTGAAGAGCTGGGTTCACACGCAATGGCAGCTCTTTGATAAGGATGTCTGAATTTTATCTATCGATTTCACCAAGTCTCTTGCTTGTACCGACCCTCTCGTTCCATCGTGGCGATATAAGCTTCGGCCTCGCCTGGTTTCATGTTTCCTCCAGTCTCAGCTGCATATACAAGAGCTGCTCTAACTGCTTTTGGCATGTTTCCAGAAGAACTACGTTTTTGCTGTCAGATGTTTTTCCAACGAAAGATCGCCAGTATATCTGCAATGCTTACCCCGAGACATAGACCAGCCCGCTGCGGAAGTGTAGAAGATGAAATATCCGTTTACTTGCAGCCCGAATGCGATCTTGAACGTAAATCTTCTGTTTCTGAAAGTGCGTTAGCGGGGATCAGTCTTCACACCAGAATGGGAGCAAACCTGATCCCTGGAAAATGCAGTATAGATATCTAGCCTCCAATTTTCATGCAAACTCTCCCATTCGTCCCGAAAGAAATAATCTGCCTTTTCACTGCGACAACCAAAAAATAGCAGATCGGGTGCAGTAGTCCCTCGGTTTTGTTCTTCTGCCCATGCGGCCCTTTCATGGATGATTGATCTCATCGGAGCAACTCCAGTTCCTGGGCCGATCATCACCACCGGTTTGTCGACCTCTGCTTTTGAAATATGTAAGCCTCCGTCCTCAATCGTTACGCTGAGCCTTTGACCTGGGTTGAGGCTGGCAAGGTAACGGGTACAAACACCCTGCCTTATTCGCTTGATGACTGTGCGATATTTGACGATTGCCACCAGCAATTCTACACGAGTTCCTCCACCAGGTGTCGTCTTCAACCTACCACCGCTGGCAATACTGAACTGTCGTCCGCGAATCGTGGGCAATAAGGTTGCTGCCCATTTCCAGGGAAGCTTGACCGTATGAAATTCCTGCAACACCTCAAGAATGCTTCTACGAGGTCGAGTGGTGTAATCATATAAGTCTTGCAGATTTTGTGGATCTGCAAATTCCAGCAGTCGTTCCTTCTGGTCACGGTCGCTCGTAAAATGCGCCATCATCACGAAAAAGGAGCGTCGAGGGATGGACACGATGTCCAAATGACTGGTCAATAGTAACCTGAGAGTGAGCTTGGTGTAGTTTTTGAGAATTGACGCAAGGGCTGGGGGATGCTGCGCTTCATGCACCACAGGCTCGCTCGGCCCAAATAGCAGTGGCTCATCTGCAACAGAAGACCAGTTCATGAGCGAAATCAACTCGTCGACATCTTCAGGAAAGTTCTTAGGGTAGACTGTCAAAACGTCGCCTGGCCCGTAGTAGAGATGTTCTCTTAGAGAAAAGGTCAAATGTCGTACATCCTGCTCATGCTCCTCTGGAGTCAAACGTACGTTGCTATCCAAAGTCGCGACCTTAGAGTCTAATATCGGTAAGACATCTGGGTCAACATGGCTTTGAGTTGTCACGTTTGCTCTTGCGATCTTTTTACCTCGTCCTTTAGCAGATGGAGGCTCTTGGGTAGGTGGACGGTCTTTAGCAGGACTGAGCGTCCACCGTGGCTCAAGAAAAGCGTGCTCTGGAATCGGATCTATTCCCGGGGGCAATGGGTATAACTTAATAAGTTGCTCACGAAAAAGTTGAGACCACGGGAGAAAGCTGCTTTCTGATCTGAAGCCGTCATATCAGCTGTCGTCTGCTTCCAGCGAATGCAAGACCTGCTGCAGCGGCCAATGTGACGCACCCTTCTGGATCTTGCTCGTCGGCTTCCCCCTTGCTTACAAAAGGCTGAGCACCGAGTTGCAAGAGACGATTATGAAGTTTACGGTGTGCAAAATTGAATCTGAGGCGTGGAAAGATTACTCAGTTGGTCATTGATGATACAAGAGCTAATTAGAGCTACATACTTGGGATAGGAGCTGTCGCCAAGGCCAAAAGTTGCAAAGCAGACTTCTTTCAATTGGTCCGGTCGAAGGCGAACACTTCTCAGCGCGGTCCAAAAGCTACGCGCATTGGCGGGAAGATCGCCTTGACCGGTGGTGGAAATGGCAACGGCGAAAAAGTCATATTTGGGCAGGTCCAACTTCTACTGATCAGCTTTACTCTGGCGGTCTGGGGGCTCTTTCGCATTCTGTGACAAGCCCGAGTGGCGGTGGAGGCGTGACGAAGATTTTCGTACCGCACCAGATAAACGCAAATGCGAAAGGCAAAAATGATCAAATTATGTTGAACCTACGATCAGAGTTGAGTTCAAGTCGCAGACACGGGTGGAAAAGTGGAGGCGCTCAGCGATTCGGCCCAGCTCCTCAGCGACGTCCTGAGCGTTGCCCGTCTCCGAGCCATAGCAGACCAGTGCAGTGCGAGCGGGCCAAGATGCAGCTGCTGCAGGCAGAATTTTAGCTGGCCGAACATGGATGGGCTGGCTGCGATGAGAGCCGCATTTAATGGATGGACGTACGCTGTTGGTCCATTCACAGGCTGGGGGCGCGGTGGAGGTCTGGATATGAGGAGTGTAGTGGACGAGGAGAGACGGTGGATGAGTGCCTCGGTGGGCCAGTGCCCAACGTGGCTAGCTTTGTTGGGGGAAAGTGAGTGAGGAAGGCGCGCCCCACGGATCCCTGAGGCGGTAGAATAGGGAGCAGCGTCACTTTGCGGCAGCAGCCACCGTGCGTTCTCGCCTAGCGCCATATAATTTTGATCACCCCTTCCGCCCTCTCACTCTCCTTCTTCACCATCAAGACAAACTCACAAGGACAACTCTCTTCACTGATCCACTGCACTCCAGCTCCTTGGGCACCAAGCTACCCAGTTCAACTCCCTCTCGACAACTGCTTCCCCCTGCCACGGCGGCGCGTCAATCTCTTGCGCTCATCTTCTCTACTTGTTCACAGGCAGACCTTCAGGTTCTACCAGGACAGCTTTTAGTTTACCCTCAAGCTTTACACGGCTCGTAGGTCTTCGCTGCATCGAAGCCCTCCATCGACTGCTTTATCGTGTCATCAAACCATCAAAAAAACTACAAACAAAGAAACTATGTCCTCCGCTGCTGTTGACAGTGTTCCCGCCCAGATGGCAAACACCACCCTCGATCAGCCCACTGGCACTGCCGAAGGTGCCAGCGTTGGGGCTGGCGGTGACAAACCCATCAACGCCTCTCAGAACGAGGCCGTCATCGCCAGCGCTGCCGAGGGGCGGAGACTCTATATTGGGAACCTCGCGTACGCGTCCACCGAGGGGGAGTTGAAGGATTTTTTCAAAGACTACTTGGTGTATGTGACTCACTTATCACACGCGACCGTAGCCAGTACATGGTGCTGACTCCTCGCTAGCGAGACCACCTCGATTCCGACTAACCCTCGCACCACTCGCCCGGTCGGCTATGCCTTTGTTGACCTCTCTACTCCTTCCGAGGCCGAGCGTGCCATCGCTGAACTCAACGGAAAGACTATACTCGACCGCAAAGTCTCTGTGCAGCTTGCCCGCAAGCCTGATGAGGCCGGGAATGAAGGGGAAGGTGACAGCCAGGCCCGTCGTCGCTCTTCTGGACGCGGCACCCGCGGCCGCGGTCGCGGTCGTGGTGGCCGTGCTGGGCGTGGAGCTCGCGGCGTAAGTTTTCTCATTATATCCCCACCCTTTGTCACTTTACTCATGCCTATTCATCAGGCTCGCAAGAGCACCGGTGCCGCTACCGCCACCACCAATGGCGAGACTACCACTGATGGCCCTATCAATGTTCCTGGTCAAGTTGATCCCCTTACTGAAACCACGAACGAAGCCTTGACTGCGACTGAAGGCGACCCGGAATCTACTACTGTCAAGGCCAAGGGTGGCGTGGTACGTGAGCGCAAGCAGCGCGGCCCTCCTGAAGATGGCGTCCCTTCCAAAACCAAGGTCATGGTGGCCAACCTCCCTTACGACCTCCAGGAGAGCAAACTCATGGAAATCTTCAACGACTACTCTCCTCAATCCGCCAAGATTGCTCTCCGCCCTATCCCCCGCTTCATGGTTCGCAAGCTCCAGGCCCGTGGTGAGGCTCGCAAGGGACGTGGCTTCGGCTTCGTCACTCTGGCGTCGGAGGAATTGCAGCAGAAGGCGTGCGCTGAGATGAACGGCAAGGAGATTGAGGGTCGCGAGATCGCTGTCAAGGTCGCTATCGACAGCCCTGGCAAAGAAGATGAAGATATCAATGCCACTGTTGCGGAAGGTACGGACGGTATTCCGTCTACTGCCGAGGGCTCTGGCAGCATCCAGCCCACTGCTGCTTAAATGGCCACCCGATCTCGTGCGTCACGATGCTGGCCGAATTTGTTGCAGCAGCCTTTATCCCCAGCAGCTCTCAGTCAAGCAGTCATGCGTCTTGCCTGCCACTTTACACAACAGCACTGCATTACACACTTCCATACAGCACAGCTTTTCAGTCAATCCTTTCCCCTCGTCCTCAGTAATTGCGAAGTGTGTCATTCACTCCATCCCCCCCTGCGATCAGATCAAAGCCCCAGACAATCCTTTCACAAAAATTCCCCTTTTAATTGACTTCTGCCTGTGTCTTTCTAGCCTAGGGTTTATATGTACTATAAGATAGGAAGATATTAGGACCGGGAGGTCATCTACTTCATCGAGCTGCTAGAAGAATCCCAAAAGACTTTTTCCCTTTTTAGATTGTTGCATGATCCTTTGTACCAGTATCTGTTGCTCACGTGCTGATCTTGCTCCCACTGAAATCATATACCCACTTCATCGCTCTCGTGTGGTCCATGCCCGACCCCAACGCTTGAAAAAACATTCAATTCCGTACTCGAAGCGGCAAGGATTCACCAGACACATAGCCCGCCCTCGTACGCTCTTCCCCTTCCCCTCTCCCTTGCTGTCTAGCCTCTGGTTCTCCAACCCCCACCTCACTCCCAATCAAACCCTCAGCCGCCTAACCCACCTTCACATAGTTCGCCGGAAACGCACCCTGTTGCCCCCTCAACTCCCCCTCCCACCAATCTTCCACGCTCTCTGTCCTCTCCACAATCCTGATCCGGTCGCCCGCGCGAAACGTCAGGTCCCCCTCCGTCCCGCCATCAAAGTCGTACAGCGCCGTCGCCCATCGGCTCGCGCTCGCGCTCGGCCGCTTGGGAGGCGGCGGCGGCGGGGGCTTCTTCTTAGATGCCGCGGCTGCCGCGGCGAATGCGGCGACGGGTTGCGCGGCCGCAGGGCCCGAGCTGGTCACTGGAGCCGAAGGAGACGGGGTGGCCGTGGGTTGGCGCGAGGGCGCGGCGCGGGAGAAGTAGTCCGTCGCGGAAGCGGCGGGGGTGGCGGCCGGCGGCGTGGACCTGGACGCTGCGCTGGCGGCGGCGGCGGAGGAGACGAGCGCGCGTGCAGGCGGGGAGGCGTAGCTGTTCGCCAGCGAACTCTGGGACACGCCGCCGCTGCCGGAACGGTGGCCGTTCGGCGGGGAGAGCGTGCTGGCGGCGGAAGGGAGGCGGTGCGGCATGACGTACTGCGGGCCGAAGGAGGGGCTCGGACTCAGGCGCGGTTTGGAGGCGTGGTCGACGGCGGGCGGCGTCGGTATGGGCTCTGGCGGGGTGGAGGCGTCGTCGGAGATGGCGGAGGAGGAGGGGCTGGGACGCAGCGACGGGCGGGATGAGCGGTTTCGGATGCTGGGGGTGGTGGTGGCGCTGGGGGTGCGGTTCCGGAAGGGGATGCTGCTGGAGCGGGATTCCTTGCCGAGAGTCATGGGTTGGCGGACGGCTTTGCCCGTGCGGATGCTTTGGATGTTGGTCTCGACGTCGTGCTGGATGGGCTTGAAGTCGGCTTCCCAGGTGGTGATGACGTCCTGCATGCTCGGTGGGGGTGATTGGAACTGGTGGTCGAGGCTGTAATTATGCAGGGTGGTGTAGATTTGGGCTAAGAGGGTGTTTTGGATCATGATCTGGATGGCAAGGAGATGTGGGAGGATGGAAAAGGCGGCCGCGGTCACTTGGGGAAGGGTTGTCTTCAAGTGGTCATCAGCAGCGCGGTACTCGTCGGTGACTCGAGCGAGATGGCCTTCATGCTTCGCGAGAGCCGTGTTTTCTCGCTCGGAGCGGACAGTCTTCTTCCTAGCATTGTCTACCAGGCCCTGGTAACGTTCAAAGTCAAGCTTCTTGTCTTGCCTCTTCTTGATGGTCTTTTTGAGAGGTTGGATGTGCTCCTTGGCCTCCGCCGCTTTCTGGATAAGTTTGGTATCCATCATGTTGACCTCTTCTTGCATGTCTGTCTTGAGCTGGGCGTATTCTGCCTGCAGGTCGCCAACCCTTTGCAATTGCTCCGTTGTTGTCTCAATATGGACATTGCCTCCAGTGTAATTATCCGTTGCACCTATGATCGGTTTATACAGCACTTCAAGCTCCTCAATTGTAGACCACTCTCTGCGTAGTATTTCTGTCCATGCATCTCGCCAAGCACTTGCAGCCTCGATGAGCTTGGACTGAATCAGCCTTACGATGCACGAACAGTTCTCAGTCGCCACATCGAGAGTGGATTACCTTAGCTAGCATCTTGTCGGCCTCTTCAAACTCATGCAGCATCGTGCCCACTTGGGCTTCATCTGCAGTTCGGGGCAGATAGCTGCCAAACTTCCGTTGCATACGCTGCATATTGGGCAATGGCGACAATTGGAGGGAATGACCTACAAGAACAAGAAGACGTCATAAAGTTCCAGATCCACGAAGAAAGCTGGAAGTGGCACGATGATTTAGATTCATGAGGCGGAAGAGTGTCCAGGAGTGTGCGCCATGGTTCTGGGCGGTGCAGAGCTACCGAGCAAGGCCTACCACGGCTGCAGTGCAGGCTGAAAGTGTGATAACGAGCGTGGACTCTGCAATCCTTCGCATTAAATTGCATCTGCAGGCATCGTTTGGGTGCGTCTCAGCTCGCCAAGCCAACACCAATCCTCCTCCCCTCGGCGAGTTTTACGTCAGATCACATGCCTTCGCGTTGCGCTGTGCCGGCCCGCTCTTGGCAAGACACGTCAATTTAGATCCGCCGCCTTGACTTGGTCTTCTAATTTCAATCCTCAGGCCTGGACTAATGACACATTCCTGTCATGATGCATGAGCCCATCCGCAATGTCGGCGGCAGTCACAATCAGAAGTCAAACGAAGGCCAACGGCGTTTCCTTCACCCAGAATACCGCACCCGTTGTCGAGTTTCGCTGCCTATATTTTGATCGATCCCGAATCAAAGACCTCGAAATCGTGAGGATTGAGCCACATCTCTTAGAGATGTTTGGTTCAACAGATTTGGCTAGCGGTAAAATTTTGTATTACTTGGTCAGATTGTCATTAATTCAGACCCAGTTATAAGACCATGCAAGTCTCACTTTCCAACGGGGTGGTATAGTACAATCTGATGCTATCCAGTTATTGGTTTATATAGTGAGGCTATAATTATAAGACTAAGATACGCCTGGTTTTCTTGAAGACTGTGCTCAATCTACAAAATGTGATGGGGATGTGGTTATCATAACTTCCGGACTCTGTCCATGCATTGAAAATCTCTGGCGCCGCAGATGACCATGACATCATTATTAACGTTTTACAGCTGAGGTAGGTACGTGCCTTACTTACTTACACGAGATAAAGGTCCGTTTTGCCATAAGCAAGACAGTGCGTCATATGCCGTGACCGTTCTGCTAGAGAAGGACCGGCGATTTCAAGCACGGGACTTGTCAAAGTTATGGTTCTGAAACTCAGTTCTGTCTCGATTTCTATAAGGTTTGAGCTTTTTATATACACAAATCAATCCCTGTATCCTGGTGTGATCTCATCACTCTGGATTTTATTGATTTATGAGCTGAACTGTAAGACCCGCTCATGTAAGCAGACCTATCTGACGCTGTCAGGCGCTGTCGAGGCCTGTGCGGGCTACTTGCGGAGAGCGTGCGTTGCACGTGCGCGGAGCCTGCTCATGTATATTCCGCCTGCCCACCACAGGCTGAGGCTCCCAGGCATCTCAGCAAAATTCATGGAACAACCAAACCGCGTTTCCTCACCAACCCCACCTTATTTACTAGTAAAACATGGCTTGTTTGGGACCTTGTTTCTTCAACCACTTTTTATTACTGCTTCCATCTTATTCAACCATGGTGTTGACTACCAACCTAGCTGGTTATATTGATCCACGTTGTCTGTTTACACCTGATCCTGAATTACTGCCTCGTCAACCAGGCAGAGTTGTACGAAAACCTCGCCGTGCTGCTCTTAAGCAAGCTATTACCGTTGAGGATGCCTATTTACCTTCCTCTCGTCAATCCAGAAGTAAAGTGCTTAAAACACTGAACTATCCTCGTATTACTGCTTATCACCACCTTAAGGATCCCACATTTAGGCATACATCTTAAGTTACACGTCCTGGCCGACCGAGATCCCTCACTTATAAGTTTATTACAGCTATTCTTATCTGGATCACTTTCAGTTTTAAACATCGCGCTCTTACAATTTCATCTGTTTGTGTGACTCTGGAACTACCTTATTTTTAGTGGACACTTTAACAGTATTTAAAAAAACGAGGTTATAATTATTATAAAACCTGTTAAGGATGATATATTAAGCCTGTCTTTAAGCAGAATAAGACTAATTATGCATGAGATCACTTTTACTGGACAGATAAGGATTAAAAGCTTGTCCACTTCTCAGATGAAACTTATTTTATTATTAGACAAGAAAATCACTGCTAGGTTACAAGATAAAAATAAGAGTGTTGTAAGCCGAATTGTATATAATTTAAATCTTAAAGAAACAACACTATATTATACTATTAGGCTGCTGTTGGCTGGAATTTAAAAACTGAATTATATCTTTATTAGGATTAAGAAGACGCTGGAAATCTCACACAAGAGTAATATATGAAGATCTTAGAGAAGGTTTATCTGCCTGTTTTACGTTCTTATTAAGACACCTTACCTGCTCACCTTCATAAACACCTGATCTTAAAAGAGGATGGAGATAATACTCACGGCAATCACTTAAAAAGGAATCCTATGGTTACTTTTAAGAAGAAGCACGGTGTTACGATCCTTGTACAGGTACAAGTGGAATGATCGAATTGGGTTTGGACTGTTGGTCGTGGCAGGGTTCGTAGTTGTCCTACAGACAACTACTTACAACAGGAGGTTCTTTGGGTAATAAATGCTCGGTAGGAAGCACGCAGTATAGGGTCTACAATAAGAACAGATTATACTAACTACTCGGTAGTAAGTTTGGTAATCTAATTTAATTGTTAATCACTGTAGGCTGTAAATTAAGTAATAAAAAGTTAAACACACCGAGTCTAAATTAGATGGATATCATTAGTTCTTATATAATAAAGTTACCCTGTTGTTACAGAGCACATAAAGTATACTTTTCTGCTCTGTGGTGCAGAGCACACAAAACACGTTATATAACTCACAACGCCTCTTATTAGTGGATTTGTTACTCTGTGGTGCAGAGCACACAGAGCATGTTTTCCTGTTCTGTGGTGCAGAACACACAGAGCACATCACGTGACTTATAATGTTTTATTAATTAAGCTCTTTTTCGTCCCGCGACACCTTCCGTGGTCTTAATACCTTCTGTACTAATAAATCATCACACTACCCCCGTCCTTTTCAGAGTCATGTTATTTTATGATATAACTTAAGCCGTCCCTTTCTTATTAAGTTATCGGTATAACTAATTATATTAAAGCTTCACCTTAACAGCACCGCCCGTCGTCATCACCTATTTTTATTTATTAATTCCTAAGGTACTATAATAGTTAACAAATGTTTTATATGTGCTGTGTATAAATATATGTGTTAGGTTCACGTCCGCTCTGGGAAATATAGTGAATATCTTCATCAGAACTAGTGTTATAATATTTAGGTGTCTTAGTCTGAATAAAAACGTCTTATGTTATTAAAAGATTATCTGAATAAACAGATAAAAAAAGTATATACTGTGTAAGAAACCACACGTGTTATTTAAGAGAAAGCGCGTTAGGTGAAGTAAAAAACACACCAGATTAAGAGCCGGGTTTATAATAACTTACGCGCTGTTTTCACAAAAAAAATATGTTTTTATTAACAGAGGGATTTACTAAAAAATTATACTGTTAAAACTGTGTCAGTTAAGTTACGAAATATTAAAGAATAAGAATTAGTTAAACATGAGGAGGTACTTAACCTTTTTCTTAAATCAGATTTCATTTTTTCTCTTATTACTTAGGAAGTTATTAAAAATATTAATTTTATTAATCCCGTGTTTATAATATTTAATAATATTTTTAGTTTTTCTTTTATTAGTAATATTACCGGAGTATTTTTTAACACTTCTGTAAATTATTAACAGGTTCTTATATATTTTTATTATATGAGTTGTTAAAACAAGTTACGAGCACTGTGGGATCGTCGGAGGACGCAGAAGAGGAAGTAGAGTCACCTGGAATTGCGTGCGATACACTGCTGTAAAAGAAACTGCCAACTGTGTTACTTACTGATGTGCTAGCTAGTGAGTTTATAGATACAGTCTAGTTATTTGTTGGGAGAAAAGGATGAGTTTATTTTCACAGTGTTTCACACACTAATCCTGTTATAAATAACCACCTAACTTACGTTATCTTACTAAACTATATATTCTTAACACTTTTTCTTAAATCAGGAGGTTAATATTCTGTTAACTTAAGTTATTAAATAAACTTCTGAAACCTGTTACTAACTAAAAGTTTAGTCAGTCTGTCTGTAATTATTTCGGAACTAAAAATAAAATTAACAGTAATTTTTCTTATCTTTTATAACACTTAAATAAAGTGGTAAATTATATTAATATATTTAGATCTTTTATAAATATGTGTATCTTTAATCAGAGTAAATACAGTTTAATTATTTTTTTATAATTTTACTGTTATTTTAACAGGAGAACTGAAAATAAATCTTTAACTTTTTTTCATAATAAGTTAAGAAGAAATTAACCTAATTAAATATCTTTTATTTATATTTTTAAGAACTTATATAATCCACTAAAATTATTTAATATATTTACATATAATTATATACTC